>CAUYUJ010004066.1:35000-43262 GCA_963575745.1 Prorocentrum cordatum | reverse complement strand
GGGGAGGGCCGAGCAGTCCTGAGCTCGGGCTTGGATGAGCTCCCAAGGGTACCAAAGGTTCGCGTCGTGTCGACTGGTGGCGATCCTGCCACTGGCGTTCAAGGCTTAAGGTGGCTGGAGGCCAACGACCGGCTTAACGTTTAGCGGTTGGGTCTTGAGTGGAAGGCCGATCGTTCAAGATGGAGGGATCCACGCGGAATCGAGGACCAACGTCGGGGTCGACATGGCGCGGGCCTCCCGTAGGTTGGCTAACTTTGCTGTGTTTGTCCATCTGCGTTGCAGGAGGAGGCTGAGGAGGAGGAGGAGGAAAAGCAGGAGGAGGGGGAGGGGAAGGAGGAGGAGGAGGAGGAATGGGGAGGTGGAAGAGGGTGAGACAGATGAGGAGGATAGGGAGGATGATAACGAGGAGAGATGGGGGGGCAGGAAGAGGAGGATGGGGTTTGGAAAAGAGGAGGATAATAAGGATAAGGAGGACGAGGAGGAGGGGAAGGAGGGGGAGGGAGGGGGTGGAGGAGGGGGGGGATGCGGAAGAAATTGATGATACGGGGGAGGCGGAGGAGGGGGGGGGAGGAGGAGGAGGAGGAGGAGGAGGAGGAGGAGGAGGAGGAGGAGGAGGAGGACTTTCCCGACTTTCCCCCCAGGACGACGTCCCTTCCTTCTCCTGCGGGCCTGCTGGCGGAGGGCGCGGGCCTCCTCTCAGGTCTCGACGCCGCCCTCAATCACGGTCCCGTAGTACACCGTTTGCCCATGATCGTAGCCGTGGGGCTGCATCGTGGGCCACTTGCCCAGGCGTGCGGCCGTGGTGCCGTCACGCAGGTCGTAGGTCTGCCCAGCAGGTGCCGTGGGGCTGTGCTGCTGGGGTCGGTTGTGGATGTCTGAGTCGTTGTAGGTTGTCGGTGCTGGTTGCCGTCGGCCGTCTCGTGCGGGTTCTCACCCGTAGTTGGCGCCGGGGTCCTCGCATTTCTTGGCTCAAGTGAGGAGGCTCGAGGATTCGTCGGAACTCGACTTTGCTCCTCCGTAGCTGGCGTCGGGGTCCTCGCACTTCTTGGTGTTGCTGGCGTCTTGGCTGTGTTGGTCGTCGGCTGCTCGTTGGCGTGCTTCCTTCTTGCTCTTACCACGTAGTCAGCTCGTGACTTGGGTGGTGGTGGTGCACACTGTTGTTCGAGCTTCTCCGATATGTAGTGCTTTGCCACGCTACCGCATTTGTAGCAGTAGTAGCCTTGGTCACGTTTGTGCCATTCCATCTGGTGGGAGTGGTGGGCGTGGCGTCCCTTGCGTGTCAGGGGTGGCTTCTTTGCGGTTGTCGCGTTACTGCATGGTGAAAGTAACAAGAGGAGGGGGAGGAGGAGGAGGAGGAGGAGGAGGAGGAGGAGGAGGAAGAGAAGGAGGAGGGGGAGGAGGAGTAGGAGGAAGGGGAGGAAGAGGGGGAGGAGGAGGAAGAGGAAGGGGGCCAGGATAAGGTGGGGGATGAGCAGGGGCAGACCGAGGATAACAAAGAGGACTATGATGAGAAAGTGGGGGCCGATGGTTGTGGTGATCATGATGCTGATCATGTTGATGCTGATTGATGCCAATGGTTGTGATGATGGTGATGGCGATGGTGATGGTGATGTTGGTCACGATGATGGCGTTGACGATGTTGATGGTGATGGTGATGGTGACGACGAGAAGGATGAGGAGAGGGAGATGATGAGGCTGGCTTCCAGCCAAGCCCTTCATCGCGCCGCTGTCCCGTGACGTGGCGGGAATAGCGGGAACGGAAAAGGAAGGGGAGGAGGAAAAGCAGGACGACGATGGGACGGAGGAGTCGGGGGAGGATTGCGAAGAACGTGAGCTGGAGGAGGGAAAAGGGAGCAGAGAGCAGGGGACGGCTTTGAGGAGGAGGAGGAGGACGAGGAGGAGGAGGAGGGGGAGGAGGAGGAGGGGGAGGAGGAGGAGGAGGAATAGGAGGATGAGGAGGACGAGAAGGAGGAAGAGGAAGAGGACGATGAGGAGGAGCAGGAGGAGGAGGAGAAGAACGAGAGGATCATGAGGAGGAGGAGGAGGAGGTGATGGATGAGGAGTACGAGGACAAAGACGTGAGGATCAGGAGGAAGAGGAAAAAGAACAGGACGGGGATGTGAAAAGGCCCGGCTGAACGCTCTCCATCTGCACGGTAGCATCGGTGCTCAAGTTGTTGTCGGCCCCGGAGTTGCAACATGATTGCTGCAGCAGCGCGCGTCCTCAGACACACTGAGCAGCTGGATGCTGATGTGCGCGAGGACGGGCATGTGCAGCTGCTGTTGCTCACCCATCGGTAGTTGTCGTCGCCATCCTCTTATTTTTCCTTCTCCTCTTCTACGTTTTCTTCCGCCTCCTCCTCCTGTCGAGGACGGCGGGGAGCACCCGCTCACGCTGGCGGCGTGCAGCCAGCTATGCCTAGCCCTGCGCAGTGAGTTCGACCTCGCGTTGGCGGGGACAGGTCGCGCCCGCCTTCCGCTGATGCAGAGAACGCGCGGCCAGCTGGCCAAGAGTTTGCAGCGCCAAATCAGGCAACGCAGGAAGGACCGCCACAAGTTCCAGTTGATGGAGACCCGCGGGGTCAGATTGGGGACGTTGCCAAAGGGGTCGACAGGGGGTGGGTTCGGGGGAGGACGCATGAACCCCAAATCGCCCGTTTATCGCGGTTCGGTTCTTGGGTTACCTCCCCCGCCCAGGAACGTGGGCTTTCGGTATCGGAACATATCGCCGACCTATTCCCGACTCAATGTCATCGTTTTCCTCCTGAGCTGATTCTCGCCTGTCGTGCTCCTCGCGCGGAAGGCGGGGGCGATTGCCATTTGGCCATATTCCCCCAATCCGTTCTCCCGTTTGGTTCGCCACGGACGTCGGCGCTTTCACGCGCGATGTCGCTTGGCCAACAGCAGTCGCGAAGCGGCATGCGAACCAACAGTCGTGGCTCATTCCCTTGGTGGTTGTCAATTGCAATTTCGTCATATGTGCGTCGTTGGGCATCGCCCCCCTCGTCGGCCACCTTCTGTTGGCGCCCCTAATTTCGACCGAATCCAGGAGAAGCGGGTCAAAGGCCGCGTGGCCGCGGGAGGTTGCGTCAGGGCGTCGCTTGCCCCGCCCACTCTGCCCCCGAAGCACGTCGCGGACATGCTGAACGCATTCTGTTTGGAAGAGGGGTCGCACATCGGCCGCTCGGCTGCCCAGGGCGCGAGGGGCGCAGGCGCGGAGATAATCGAGGAACTGTCCAGGAAGAGCGCGGCTCTCAAGTGGAAGGCCACGGGGGGCGGCGCCTTGTTTGCCATTTGCCACGCGCACGACGAGGCGCACTTCAAGTTGAGGGCCATTGACCCAGCCCTTTCTTCGGATTCTAAGTTGCGGTTGCCCGCGGGGAAGGAGGTGATGAGTCGCGCCAGGGGCGCCAGCGTGCAGAACCATGTGATTCGCGTCACGCGGGGGGAACGCAGCGAGCCATGGCACGCCGAGCTCGTGGCCCTCCGTGCCAAGACGGCGCGATCCATCGCGACGACCATCATCGACGCCGCAGAGGAGATCGTCGCTGCAGTGTTGGAGGGCCAGGGCCACGGGTGCACGGTGCTGCATCTGATCGCGGGGGGCGGGGCCGGCGCGAACCCTGCTGCCCCGCGATTCGCCCTCGCCCACATGGCGCGGACATGCGCTTCATGTGGGGCAGGTGGCCTAGATGCCCGATCGTTCGCACGTTCACTTGGTTCGCGGGGGCCCTGGGCCGGGCTTCGATTCGCAATCTCCAGGGGGCGTTGTCGCGATGAGGGTTGGCCAGGATGTCGGCACTATGTTTTGTTTCCTTTCTGGCCGCGCGTTTGGTTGGTCGGGGGCGGTCTGGTCAATGTCGGGGCAAGGAAAAGCGATGCCAACACCGCCGGGGAGGCTTCCGCCCGAGAGGAGGTCCACGACGCCCCCCCGAACTGGGGATGGAGGGTGTCCCGGGCGAAACGCGATGCCGACGCCGCCAGGGAGACCCCCGCTGGACACTCGAGGTGGCGTTGGTATCGATGTTCCTTGTTTCCAGAATGATGGCATGCGCGCGCGCGTGTCATGCCGAGGTTCAGCATCGCCCGGCCCCGTGGACGCGCGGGAGCCACGCCGCCAACCTGGCGACGCAGTACGCGGTCACCAACGGAGACAGACGCAGCGCCATTGCCGCGACATGCGCGCGGGTTTTCAAAAATATAATTCCCGCGCACATCGATGATCTGGCGGTGAATCTCAAGGACTTCGTAGACAATCTGGCCATTGCCCCACATGGCCCCGCCCCGTTGCGGGATCGCCCAGACTCCCATGTCGCAGCCCTGTACGGTGAGGACAAGGGGCAGTCAAAGGCTCTGTGCGCGCTTGCGCGCGCGCAGTCGAATCTCCCCCTTCCTCCTCCTCGCCCCCCCCTTCCCTCCCTCCTCCTCCTGCCCCCCCTGGTCTTCTTTTTCATTGTTCTGTCCACTCGGGCGATTTGTCTGCCAGTGGATCTTCGCGCAGTGATCTGGTGATTGTCGTCCTTCCCTCCCCTTCCGCTACTCTTCCCTCTCCCCCCCCTCCTCCCTCCTCCCTTCTCGGCCCCTCTGGCCGCCTAGCTGCGGGTCCATGTTGGCCCGTTCCTTTTTTCTGTCCGGCGTTGACCGTGTAAGGTAATCCACAGGCGCCGCTGCAGTCGGCACAAGTTTGAGCCGTTTTTTGTTTTTTTGGTTTGTTTTTTTGTCTTTTTTTCTCGGGGGCTATCTTTGTCAATGTTTGCCCCCGGCGCGGCCCATCCCGCAAAGGCAGCGCCTCGCCTAGTTCGCCTGAGGCGTCTTTCTGTGCATCCGCTCACATTTGCGGGCCGTATTTCGTGACATTTTCGTTGCGTGCCTTCGCGCTTTTGAGCTTTGCGGCGGGCGCAGTCAAAGCCCCCTTGAGGGGGCGCGGATTCAATCATTCACTGCGAAGCCAGAGCTGTGGCAGATTATGGGCGTTTGCGGTGCAAAAAAAAAATCGCCCCGTTCCTCCTGCCCCCCCTCCTACTTTTTCGCTTCATTTTTTCTTCGGGCCCGGGGCGGCCTTCAGGGAGGCAGTCCTGCGAACGCGGCCGAAATTCTCGGGGCTTCGATATTCTGGTCGGTCGCGCGGGCTGCAGGGATGTCTCCCCTGTATCTGGACGGGGGATTTTGCAGGCCCGCCAGGGCGTCTTCCCTACATCTGTTCGGGAAATTCTGAACATCGACACGCGCGCGCTGATCCACGCTTCGACGGGCGCCGAGGCCAGCGAAGATGTGCGCGGCAGGCTCGCCCAGAGGCTTTTCGCCCGACCCAGATGGATGCCGCCACTCGCGGCGATGCCCCCCCTTTCAATGTCGACGTTTCGTCGCCCCCCGCCTCCTCATCCCCCTACCCCTCCCTTTTGTTCGCCATCTTCATCCAATCTTCCTGTCGCCCCACCCAGTTCATCTTCGCGTCTCCTCTCCATCCGCCTCTGCCCGCTCCTTCCTCCTTGTTTCCATCGTTTTCGCTTTGCTTTGCGGGCCAGGGCCGTCCTTCGACGCGGGAGTTCCCCACCCCGTGGGAAGCGGATACGTTGCTCTGTACTCGAGTCTGTTAGTCGTCCAAGAGCGGCCCGTGACCACGCGTTTTTGGGCGTTCGCGGCTTGTTGTTTTTGTCTCCTCAGATATCAGACGTTGGGATTCACTGCTGCTGCATTTCGGCCCGCCCGAACAAACCCGAATCAAGTCAGCAGCGAACGTTTGGATCGCGTGGCCACGCGGTGCGCTGATGCGGAGGCCGACGCCGATTTACGCAGGGTTTGCCTTTGCTTGAGGTTGACGGTGTTGACAGCGAGCATCACCGCCCAAAAAGCACAGGACAAAAATAGCGACGACGGCGATGGCCGGGAGCCTACAATCGCGAGGTTGGGCCGCAGAGAGGTTCAGTCTCGAAGTCGGGCGCTCCTGTTGGACATCGTCCCGCGCCTCGGCGCAGATCCAGCGCTGCGCAGGGAAAATGCCATGCTTTCTTTGGTCGCCACTCAGTTCCACATCGAGGCCAGATTCAGCGAAGTTTTGCGTTATCCTGCGCGTTTGTGGCGGTTGTGTGCAAAATTCAACCCCGACGGCGTCGCCCACGCCGCAGAGGAATTTTTGGAAGAGAGCCAGGGCGCCAGGGGGGACGAGGGGGGAGGGCGAGGAGGAGGAGGGGGAGGAGCAGGAAGAGGAGGAGGAGGGGGAGGAGGAGGAGGAGGAGGAGGAGGAGGAGGAGGAGCTGGGGGGCACGATTTTGCCCACAGGACGTCCTCGACGGGGGCTTCTCGCACCCGCTGTTGACCGAGGCCCAAATGGAGGGCAGCCGCGCCCAGCAGTTGCGGTTCTTATTGTCTGACAAGGTGCAAGAACAGTTGGTTGCAATTTTCGAACGTTCTGAGCCAACCTCTCTCGATGGCGAACGTCGGCACCACCAGGGCCGTTCTTCGTGTAGGAGGGATAAAGTCATGTCGGTCGCAGCAGGTTGTCGGAATTCCATCCTGCAGAATTTCCGGGCGTGGCGTTTGCAGCAATTGGATGGGCGGCTTCGGCAGGAACGCTTCGCTCGGCGCCTGCGCCGCATGAACAAGCGAGCTCTGTGCGCCCAAGAAAACCCCGAATTGCCCCCTCGCCCGCGCGGTCGACTGTGGTGGGAGGGCCACGTGAGCAAGACGGATCAGAGGGCGATAGTGCACGCTGGCAACCCCGCCCGTCTGGCCGAACTCGCGGCCGAGGGCGATGCGGACCTGCCCCGGCGAGCCAGCCGGCTTCGCGAGGCAGGGAGGGCCAAGGCAGCTGCTGACAGCGCGCTCCCCGTCACCAATGCTGAGTGGATCCAGTTGCTCGAGTCCCGCGGCGATGCCTCGGCGCTGCCCGCGCACGCCCGCCGCCGCGCCTGGGCTCCCAGGGCCGCGGGGGGCCCACCGCGACGATGCGATTTGGTCTGGGGTCGCACCGCGGCGCTTATTCTTGCGGCGGGAATCGCCGACGTCTTCTTCAAGGGGTCCGGCAAGATCGCCAGGTACGTCCAGCAGCGGCTGGAGGCGATGGGCCCGGTGGAGCAGGACGAGAACGGCGGCCGGAAGATCGCGAAGGAGGGCCGGCGCGAGCTGGGCACCGAGGCGGCGCAGGCCGCGGCGACCGAGGGGGACGGCGACGACGAGTAGGCCGGATCGCCCGCGCGATCTGCGGCGGGCCGCTCCCGCCTCGGAGCGCCCCTCTCCCGCGCGCCTCGCCCCTCCCTCCTCGCGCCGCCTCGCTGCGCTGGGCGAGGCTGCAGCGCCGAGCTACCCTTGAAAAAAAAGAGGGCCCTGAGGGTTCCAAGAGGGCCCCAAGAAGGACCCCAGGGCGCATGTCGCGCGCATGTCGTCGTCGTCTTGGGCCCCGGGGCCACGACGTGCGCACGACCTGCGCGTTCAGGGCTCTGTCGGGGCCCGCTTGGGGCGTTCCTGGGCTTCCCAGGCGGGCCCCGCAGTGCTCCAAGAGGGCCTTGAGAGGGGGTCAGGTCCTGAGGGGGGGGCCAGGTCCCTCCCCGCCCCCACCGCGCCCTGAGGGGGGGCCAGGCCCCTTCGACCCCCGCCGTCCTGAGGGGGGTCAGGCCCCCCCGCCCCTCCAGGCCCGAGTGGCGTTAGACAGGTGTTGGGTTCCTTCCCGCGCCCCCTCGCCGGGGCGCGCCGCCATGGGCAAGTCGCCCAAGCGCGCGCAGGGGAAGACGCACGGCTTGGGCCGCGTCACCGCTGAAGACCCGGGAGCGGCGGCCTTGGGGCCCAAAGCGTTCAGCGCTCAGTGTTTGCTGTCGTGGACGGTCAGTGTTTCTCGTCGTAGACGCTGTTATCACCGCGTTTGGTTCTCCCGCGGCCCCCCCACCCCAGGCAGCGCGCAGGTATGGCCGAAGGGGCTCAGGGGCCCTCTTGGCCGATGCATGTCTTACCGCCCTTTTTACGTCGTGGGTCTCTGTTGGTGGGCGCCCCCGTTCTCGCCGTGCCGTGCCGTGTCTTGCCCCCGAGGAGGCGGACAATAATCGATTTGTTGTTATACACTCTTGTGGTGTGTCAGTGGGGCGTGTGTGTGTGTTAGTTGCTTCCGACGGTAGTTGCCTCCGACGGATGTTGGATGTTGGATGTTTAGATGTTTGATGTTTGGACGTGAGTTGCGGGCGCTCTAAGCCCCTAGAGTGATGCGCCGCGTCGCTCTCAGGCAGCTCGAACTCGAACTCCTCCTCCTCCTCCTTCTCCTCCTTCTCCTCCTCCA
>CAUYUJ010004066.1:0-30000 GCA_963575745.1 Prorocentrum cordatum | reverse complement strand
GCGAGGTGGAGGAGTAGGACGCGGAGGATGCATATTAGAATCGGGAGGAAGAGGCGGAGAGGGAGGAGGAGAGGTAGGAGGAGGAGGAGGAGGAGGAGGAGGACAACGAGGAGGAGGAGGAGCAGGAGGAGCAGGAGGAAAACGAGGAGGAGGAGGAAGCAGAGGAGGGGGTGGGCAATCCATCCCTCCCAGGTGAAGGTTTGCGGTGGTGAGTTCGCGCATCTGGACGGGAAGCAGGGCGTCATCGTGCGCGGGCGCAAGTGCGACTGTCTGGTCCAGATCGACGGAGCCGCCCAGATCGCTCGCACGTTCAAGATGATTACACCACTTGCGGAGCCATCCAAGCAGGTGTCCTTGCTGGGAAACTGGGGCCGTTCTCTGTCGAGCCCTGGTTGAATATTCATGGGCTTCCCGAGCGTCTGTTGGATATTGCGAAGGCCTTGCGGCCGCTTTGAAACTGCCCGAACGTTTCCACGAGGGGCCCACGAGGCCCGCGAAACGACCCCAAGGATTGCTTTTGGGTGCAACTGGGCGTCGCATGTCATTCGGATTGCTCTCCGTCAGAGGTTGAGCTGCCGCCGGCCAAGAAACCGCGCGCTGGTCTCCACGAACTCATCGGGGCGAAAGCGGTGGCAGCCGCCGTGGGCGCCTCCTGATCTCGCGGCCCCCGCCCGCGTGGACATAGTCATCCTTTCTCCATTTCCAGTCAGCATTCTCGTGCCCTCACAGAAGCCTCGGGGGCCCCCGTGGAGGCAATTTTGCGCGAGGAGGGAGAGGGGGGAGGGGGCGAGGCAAGGGAGAGGAGGAAATGGAGGAGGAGGAGGAAGAGGAGGAGGAGGAGGAAGAGAAAGGGGAGGAGGAGAAGGAGGAGGAGGAGGGCGAGGAGGAGGGGGGAGAGGACGAGGAGGAGGAGGAGGAGGGGGCGGATGATGATGAGGAGGAGGAGGAGGAGGAGGAGGAGGAGGGGAGAGGCGGAGGAGGTTGAGGAGGAGGGGGGGGGAGGAGGACGAGGACGAGGGCGAGGTCGAGGACGAGGACGAGGTCGAGGACGAGGGCGAGGCGGAGGTCGAGGGGGACGAGGTCGAGGACGAGGAGGAGGAGGAGGAGGAGGAGGACAAGGTCGAGGACGAGGCCGAGGCTGAACGTCGAGCACCTTTCGAACGCCATTCTTTTGCTTGCGGTGCATTTCGCGCCGCCGTTCTGTCCAGTTTGTCCGGAGGGTGCGTGGTCGCGCATGGTCTTTCGGCCTCGGGACGCCCGGCTTGATCGGCGCCGTCGTCCGACTGCGCGCGGCGGACAAGGGCAGCGTCGCGACGGCAGCGGCGCCGACGATGGCGGCGGCGCCGACGACGACGACGGCGACGACGGCGGCGGCAGCGACGACGTCGGCGACGACAGAGGCGGCGTTAGTTCGCCGTTGCCACCACTCCTGGGGGAGGAGGGGGAGCGGAGGATGATTTCGAGTATTAGTTTGCGTGTGCATGCGTGTGTTGGTCCCTGTCCGCGTGCGCGCGCGTGTATACTGGAGGAGGAGGAGGAGGAACTTGGTGGATCCATCTCCTTCCCAAACCGTGCGGGGGGCCGCCCCAGCCGCCGCCCTTCACCGCTGCCGTCGCTAGTTGCAACGATCCCTCCCCCGTTCCTTCACCCCTCCTCTTCGCCCCCCCCCCCTATCGCCCCCTCGTCGATTTCCTCTCCCCTCTCTTTCTCCTCATCCTCGTCGTGTACCATCTCCTGCGGTTCCTCTTCCTCTTGATGTTCCGTCTCCTGCTTCTGCTCGTTTCACCTCCGTTCCCTTGTGTTGTCGTTTTGGTTTCCTCCTCTCCTCCTCCTCCCCCACCTCGTCGTCGCCCTCCTCGTTCTCGTCCTCGTCCGCCCCTCGCCCCCCGCATCCTCTTCGTTCTCGTCCATATCCTTGTCCACCGTCCCCTGTTATTCCTCCTCCTGTTCCTCGTCCTTGCCCTCTCTCTGTCAGTTGCTACTTTGGCTTGCCAGCTCTGGTGCGGGGGTTCCGCGGCGCCGAGGCAGGGGCAGCTGTGCTTCTTGGGTGGGTCCGCGCCCCGAGAGCAAAATCCACGGCCGTGGTGTTGGCGCGCGCTTTGTTCGCAGCCCTGCCGTGACTCTCGCTCGGGTGCGTTCGGGCATGCGTCTGTCGAGCTAAGCTGGCGTTTGGCCGGCGTGCCAGGTTTTGTTTGGGCTGGCCGCGGTCGCCTCCCTCCCCCCCGCCCCCCCTTTTCGAGCTGTTTCCGTTTGCGCTTCTGTCGCTCCCTCAATTCGCAGCGTCCGCACCTCGCGATTCGTTTCGCCACTGGTGGGGCAGTTTCTGCTCGAGCGCCCTTGGCCCATCCTGCCATTACCCAGGGCAGTTCCTGGTTCTTCGTTTCCGCGCCCAATGGGGTGCAGCATTGATAGAACAGGCAGCGTCAGAGCGCGCCGCGTCTGCCGTGGACGTGGACGCAGCGTCGGCGGCGCAACCGTGCCCCTTGCCGCGTTCCCGATCGCGGCCGCGGTCGCCGCAACATTTGCGGCGCAGCTGCAGTCTTTGATCCGTCCGCGGCCACCGTGGTTTCGCTGCCGCCGTTGCGTGGGTAACCGTGGCCGCAAGCTCAGCGCTGCGCCAGATGCCACTGTGCTTGCGTCAAAGGCAATTGTTGCGGCCATCAGGCTCTGTGTCTGTGACACATCTACCGCTGGCCAGCGCTAGTTCCCATTAAATCTGCTAAACCGCACTAAATCCCATTAGACAGGCGTTTGGTCGGCTACGCAAAGCTCCCAACTTCAGCAACCTAAGGTGAAGTGGGTGCATATCAACACGGAGCAGTGATTCCCGTCTCGCTCACTCCCGCACGCCCTCCCGAGCATATCAATGAGTCGCACCCGAGTCTCAGTATGGGCAGCCGTCGCCATTGATACTCATCGGGGGCCGATGCAGACGTCAGGCAGGTTCGCAACGCTCGCGAGGTGCACTGCGCGTACCAGGTCACCGCCATCACCCCTGTCAAATCACAATGCTAAATTCGGGGGACGAGCAATGGCATAAACATAACAACTCGGAAATCCGCGCGGATTTCTCGGATCTGCGCTGGACCCCCCTGGCGGCGCCTCCAGCACCGCCCTTGGCGCGCTCCGCGCGCCAGCGCCGATCCGAGAAATCCGCGCGGACCTTCGAGTTTTGTTGTTTATGCCATTTTTCGTTCCCCCATACATGATCGCGCGGCGCCCGCGCATGGTCTACAATTTTCATGCAGCGCGCCTTCTGCTGCGGTGTTTTCTTGGGAGCGTGGGCCTGCGCACCAGGCAGCGGCAGAGCATGCTGGCAAGCCGCCCCTGTCAACCAATAATTTGCATAAAGTGATCGGGGGGCGCCCGAACATGATCAAATTGTTGCAACATCGTGAAGGTTGCCGTCTTTGTTGGCAAGGATGGTGTTGGGGGGCTTGGCAGTGTCCTTAGTCAGGGGTTGGTGGGATGGGAGATGGAGTGTGGAGCAGCTGTGATAAACCCCTCCAAGATTGGAAGATGTAGCGCCGTAACCCACCTTTAGACCACCTCAGTCCTGAAGGTCTCGTGAGATTTGGTCCCCAGCCCTGCGGGACCGTCCTCTCCAAAACCTTCCCGAGCGGCAGCAAACGGTTTCAGAATTGTTCCCCGTGCCGGCTTTTTATTGCCATCATCGCCCTCCCAACACTTCGGGCTCTGCAGGGGCTTGCTTTTCCGCAGGTCCTTCCGTGTTTGTGTTTCCCTAGTTAGCGTTCCACGTGCTTTTTCGGAACCCCAAGGGGGCTTTGTTTCTCAGTCAACGCTCCCTCAGTGTAAGATGCAACTCTTGGGAGGTTGACTTCAGAGTCGGTGCTGGCATTTCCGTGTCAAAAGCGAGCCTGATCCGGGTCAGTCTTGCCTAATCTCGCCTGAATCCGTAGATTCCAGATTAATCTTGGGTTTGATAGTGGGCTGTAGCCCGGTTGAGTGGCCCTTTACCCGGGCTTGTATTAGCCCCTAACCGTTCTTGCGAAGAGCTTCCAGGAGTTGCCTCCCACTTCAGCGTTTGTTTCGCAGGGGCCATCTTCGGGCGGGGCTATGACGAGGATAGATCGTTCCAGAGCGTTCTGCAACGCTCTCAGAGCGTTCCAGAACGCTTGGAGAAGGCCGCGGCGCCCGATACATCCTCCCGAACCGCTAGATTTCAGAGACTCTCGGTTTATCTTTCCTCGATGTTATCTTCGTTTTGGCCTCGTCTTACATCCCGCACCATTCAGTCAATTCGCATGGTAAGGATGGGCAACCTTCCCAAGGGTAATTTCCCTTGCACCCTTGCCTCCTCGGTCCCTCCTTGGCCACCTTCGTTGGCCGCGCCCCGCTCGAAAAGCTTCGGAATGGGCATCCAAGGCCCTTGCATCCTTACCCAGACCCCCGACGACATGATTTGTTCATGACGTCGACCCCCAGAGGTCTCGACCCATTCCCCTGGACTGGTTTTTCATCCTGAATCGTTTCTCAGGGTCCCGAGGGCCGGTAAGGGCCCCCAGGGGCCGAAAATCGGGAAAAACCTCCCGTCGCCATTTTTTCATTTGTCATAACCCGAGGGAGTCTGGGGCATTGCGCATCCTTATTATACGGGCCCGCTGTCGCCGACAGGATCGAGCAGGCCTTCACGGCCCCGGCGTCGGGCCGCGAGGCGGCGGCAGCGGCGGTGCCACGCGGCCGCGCGCGGGAGCCCAGCGTGGGGCGGACCGGCTCGGAGGCCCCCGGGCGGGGACGCATGGCGGGCAAGTTTTCCACCACCACTGCCACATGCAGGACGGGGAAGAAGGGGGGATGAGGATTGCCTCCTCTTCCTCCTCCTCCTCCAGCTCCACCACAACTCCGAAGGTAGGCAGCAGAAAGCGCATCACCACCACAACTCCTCCTCCTCCTCCTCCTCCTCCTCCTCCTCCTCCTCCTCCTCCTCCTCCTCCTCCTCCTCCCTCTCCTACCTATGGTAGCGGTGGTGGAAAGCTGGCCCATCGGGCTCGTCCACGACCATCGCCCAGGGGATCGATCCTTCGGGTCGGCGGCGAACGAGGGGGGGAAGTTTGAAGGGGCGGGCCTCTTTTTTGGGTTTCTCTCTCTTTCTCTCCCTCTCTCTATATATACGAAGAAGAAGAATAAGAAGAAGAAAAATAATAATAAGAAGAAGAAAAATAAGAAAAAGAAAAATAATAATTATGCTAACGGAGTTCCCCACATAAAGAGATTAACGGTTTCGTGGGACCCATTTTCTTGATGCCCTCCTCGCTTTGGCGGGGCCCCGCTGGAAGGGGGGAGGGCTACGAAACCCGGCGAAGAGTAATGCTTTCCGCGACCCTCCTCGTTCAAGCGCGGCCTCTCTGGAGGGGTGGGAGGGGCACGAAACCATGTAAATAACAGGTGATGCGAATACCCTCCTCGCTCAGGCGGGGCCTCCCTGGAGGGGTGGGAGGGGCACGAAACCTGATAAATAACAGGTGATGCGAATACCCTCCTCGCTCAGGCGGGGCCTCCCTGGAGGGGTGGGAGGGGCACGAAACCTGAGAAATAACAGGTGATGCGAATACCCTCCTCGCTCAGGCGGGGCCTCCCTGGAGGGGTGGGAGGGGCACGAAACCTGATAAATAACAGATGCGGAATACCCTCCTCGTTCAAGCGCGGCCTCTCTGGAGGGGTGGGAGGGGCACGAAACCATGTAAATAACAGGTGATGCGAATACCCTCCTCGCTCAGGCGGGGCCTCCCTGGAGGGGTGGGAGGGGCACGAAACCTGATAAATAACAGGTGATGCGAATACCCTCCTCGCTCAGGCGGGGCCTCCCTGGAGGGGTGGGAGGGGCACGAAACCTGAGAAATAACAAGTGATGCGAATACCCTCCTCGCTCAGGCGGGGCCTCCCTGGAGGGGTGGGAGGGGCACGAAACCTGATAAATAACAGGTGATGCGAATACCCTCCTCGCTCAGGCGGGGCCTCCCTGGAGGGGTGGGAGGGGCACGAAACCATAAATAACAGGTGATGCGAATACCCTCCTCGCTCAGGCGGGGCCTCCCTGGAGGGGTGGGAGGGGCACGAAACCTGATAAATAACAGGTGATGCGAATACCCTCCTCGCTCAGGCGGGGCCTCCCTGGAGGGGTGGGAGGGGCACGAAACCTGATAAATAACAGGTGATGCGAATACCCTCCTCGCTCAGGCGGGGCCTCCCTGGAGGGGTGGGAGGGGCACGAAACCTGAGAAATAACAGGTGATGCGAATACCCTCCTCGCTCAGGCGGGGCCTCCCTGGAGGGGTGGGAGGGGCACGAAACCTGATAAATAACAGGTGATTCGAATACCCTCCTCGCTCAGGCGGGGCCTCCCTGGAGGGGTGGGAGGGGCACGAAACCTGATAAATAGGGTGATGCGGATACCCTCCTCGCTCAGGCGGGGCCTCCCTGGAGGGGTGGGAGGGGCACTTGGTATTGGCTTGGTATGGTTTGGCTTGGTATGATGTGGTATGTTATTGGTATGGTATTGGCTTGGTATGGTATGGCTTGGTATGATTTGGTATGGTATTGGTATGGTATTGGCTTGGGATGTTATTGGTTTGGTATGGTATGGGCTTGGTATGGCTTGGTATGGTATTGGTATGGTAAGGTATTGGTATGGTATGGCTTGGTATGGTATTGGTATGGTATGGTTTAGGAGAAGGACGCGGGAGGAGGAGGAGAAGGAGAGGGTGTTCTGGGAAAACAAGAACCCCACTCAGGATGTGGGGAAGAAGAAGAATACGAATAATAATAATAAGAATGCTAAGAATAATAAGAATAATAATAATATAAAAAAGAGACGCCATCAACCTAAATTCTTTACGCTTCGCGTATCCCCATCAGCCCATCTCACAGCAGCAACTCTTGCGAAGCATGCCGACAGTCGTGTTTTTCAGGCGTGTGTCCGCTTGGCCCCGCATATCTCCCCTGTTCCTCCTTCCTCCCGGCCTCCTTGTACATCCTCTTTGTGGGGGGAGCGGGAGAAGGACGAGGCGGAGGAGGAGGGAGAGAAAGCGCTCCTCGTGATTTGAGTCGTTTGGGGTTTCTCGTCCTGTTGTGAGTCGTTCGGGCCCTTCTTCCTGGTGTGAGTCGTTCGGGCTCTTCGTGGTGTGAGTCGTTCGGGCTCTTCGTCCTGGTGTGAGTCGTTCGGGCTTCTCGTGGTGTGAGTTGTTCGGGCCCCTCATCCTGGTGTGAGTCGTTCGGGCCCCTCCTCCTGGTGTGACTCGTTCGGGCTCCTCGTGGTGTGAGTCGTTCGGGGCCCGCGTCGTGGTGTGAGTCGTTCGGGCTCCTCGTGGTGTGAGTCGTTCGGGCGCCTCGTCCTGGTGTGAGTCGTTCGGGCCCCTCCTTGTGGTGTGAGTCGTTCGGGCTCTTCGTGGTGTGAGTCGTTCGGGCCCCTCGTCCTGGTGTGAGTCGTTCGGGCTCCTCGTGGGGCCTCTTGGGGGCCTCTTGGAGCCTCTTGGGGCCTCTTGGGGGCCTCTTGGGGGCCTCTTGGGGGCCTCTTGGGGGCCTCTTGGGGCCTCTGGGGGCCTCTTGGGGGCCTCTTGGGGGCCTCTTGGGCCCATCTGGGGGCCTTTTGGGGGCCTCTTGGGGGCCTCTTGGAGGCCTCTTGGGAGCCTCCTGGGGGCCTCTTGGGGCCATCTTGGGGCCTCTTGCGACCTCCTCAGAAGCGCAAAGGAGCGCTGCCCCCTGAGAAGGACAAAATGAGCCCAAAACCTTCGTAAAATCAATGATTTTGCTATGAAGGAAAGAGGAGCGCGGCCCCCTGAGAAGGCCAAAATGGGGCCAAAACCGTAGTAAAATCAATGATTTCTGCTTCAAAGACGAGCAGAGGGGCCAAACTCTGCCCCCGCGTCGGGGCCAGAATCCTCGTGAGGGTCGTCGTTTTTTAGCCTTCCCAGGAGTCGAAATTGACCCCCTTGAGACCGCTCGGGACGGGGGAGGGGTAAACCCCTCCCCGAAGGGGAAGAGTGGGGGTTGAGGACAGAGAGAGCTCTCTAAACCACTCACGCCCAAAGGGCTGGTGGGACTTTTGGCGCTCCGCGAGGCTTTCTCGGATCCGCGCTGGGCCACCCCAGCGGCGCCTCCGGCGCCGCCCCTGGCGCGCTCCGCGCGCCAGGGAGGGGGGGTCCAGCGCAGATCCAAAAGCCCGACGGAGCGCCAAAAGTTTACGTTTATGTCATTGTCTTTCTTCTCGAGAAGGGGCGGGCTTTTTCAGAAGGTTCGGAAGTCCCCCCAGCCTTCTGAGAAGTGTTCTAAGCCTTCCCCGAAAACTGAAAAAGCTTCTCAGAGGCAGCGAGGGCTTCTGAGAGAAGTCCCGACGCCTTCTGATAAGGCCTTTTCTTTCTCATGTCCTTCCCTTGCTCGCTGCCGACTTGGAGCAGGAAGCGCACCACTCAACTAGACGTAAGAGTGGCCTTTCGCCGGAGTGACCTGTGGTGTGGGCCTAAGGGGGCCCCCAGTCGCTGAGCGCGAGGCGGTTACAGCGGCTTGCGCGCCCTGGGTTTGGCCAACCCGCGGCGCCTCAAAAGCCGCGCACCAAAGGTCACTCTTACCCAGGGTCACTCTTACGTGTAGCCGAACCACCACCACCACCCGGGGATTTAGGACGAGCTGGTGTGCGGGATGCGGGTGTTCACGATGTGCCGCGAGAGCGCCCGAAACGATATACACCACCGCCCCGGACCACCTTCTGCCTCCATCCTCCAGGTGAAAGAAGAGGAAGAGAAGGAGGAGGACGAGGAGGAGAAGGAGGAGGAAGAGGAGGAAGAGGAGGAGGAGGAGGAGGAGGAGGAGGACGAGGAGGAGGAGGAGAAGGAGGAGGAGAAGAAGAAGGAACAGGAGGAGGAGTTGGAGGAGGAGGAAGAGGAGGAGATGAGGAGGAGGAGGAAAAGGAGGAGAAGCTGGAGGATGACTTGTAGTGGTGGTGCGCTTCCTGCTGCCTATCTTCGGGGACCTCGGCATGCGGTGGATCTGGCCATGCTCGGGGCCCTGCTCTGAGAGCTGGGCGTCGCAGTGTCTTCCCGCAGGTTTTTTTTCCGGATCCCACTCGGATCGATAGGAACCAGCAGGGCTGCAGGAAGATGGGATCTTTCGCGGTGGTGGGGGGCCCAGACGTTTCCATCTCCGCCGCGCGCCAAGGTCTTCGCAAGGATCGATCCTTTGGACAGTAGTCGTAAGTCGGGCCTGTCCCTCCACAGGAGGAATATTCAAAATTGTATGGGACGATTTTTGGACTAGTTTACATGTTTTTTTCGAGCATGTTTTGATTATTTGTTTCGCCCAAAATCCGCTCGTAGGGGGACACGTCCGACCTAACAGTAGTCATGGATTTTCCTCCGCCTCGCAGGAGGGGCAGCGCGGCACCGGCGCCGCGGCGGCCGCGGCGGCCGAGGCGGCCGTGGCGGCGGGCGCTGGCGGCGCCACCCGCCCCAGCGGCCCAGGGTCCGCCAGCGGGCCCGCGACCGCCCCCGACTAGCCGCGGGTGCACGCTGTCTTTTGTCCGGAGGTCGGAGGCCCTCACGCGGTCGCGGCACCTCCCGAGGGGGCGGCCCTGAAGAGCGGCACTCCCAGCTCGGCGGCGTCGGGAACAGATGCCGGGAGGAGAAGGGTGGAGGAGGAGGAGGAGGAGGAGGAGGAGGAGGAGGAGGAGGAGGGGGGGAGGGGAGCGGGAGGGGGAGGGGGACGGGGGGAGGAGGAGGGAGAGGAGAAGCGGGAGGGGGAGGGGGAGGGGGGGGAGGGGGAGGGGGAGGAAGAGGGAGGAGGAGGAGGAGGAGGAGGAGGAGAGGAGGAGGAGGAGGAGGAGGAGGAGGAGGAGGAGGAGGAGGAGGAGGAGGAGGAGGGGCCACGGCCACCGTCTGAGTTCGAGGTGGTCCGAGTGAATGGGATCGAAAGGTCGTTCCGCATCGACGATGCATGGATGACGCGGCTCGACGTGGAGTCAGAGCTTCTCCAACGACGACGGCGCCGATGCATCGCCGACGTCGCTGATGCATCGGATATGCGACGCGATCCTCCGACCCCCTCTACTCGGGCCCCACTTGGGAGGCCCCTAGGAGCTGGAGTGGCAGGTCTGGCGCAGATAGGTCGGCGGTGAGCGGTACAATTGTTCACCAATTGTGCACTCTTGCGCACAACAGTACGCAACAGTTGCCAGGGGGCACAAACCATTGCACGGGCAACAACGATCGCATATTAACACATATGCATCTGCACCCTCGCGCAACTATTGCATTTAGCGTGCGAACTATTGCATCCAGGTGCCACGTACTGCAAGCACTGTTGCACCTCTTCCCGCGGACCCCTCAGCGCCAGACCCACTACTCCGGCTTAAACACCGAGAGTCCACTGGTGGGGGACCACTTGCCCTTTTGCCCTCACTTGCCCCATTTGCCCAAGTGGGGCAAGCGGGGCAAGTGGGGCACATATGGGCCAGGGCAAGTGGGCCTCATTTCCGCAGCGGCGGGCGGGCGGGCGGGGCAAGCGGGGCAGGCGGGGCAGAAAGGGTGCACTTCAGATAGCAGAGCAGATAGCAGCTGGTTGGGCTCCTCGCCGTAAGTTTATGTCGGGCTTGTTCCTCTACAGGAGGAGTATTCAAAGACAGTCAAAAGGGTGTGTGGGGACGATTGTGTTGCGCATCGTTTGTATTTTTTGTTGCTGCTGCTGTTCTCGATTTCTGTTATCCAAGATCCCCCTGTAGGGGGACAGGCCCGACTTTAACAGGAAGTGCAGAGGGGCGCGGGCGAGGTTCTGCCCTCCAGGGCGCGGGCGAGGCGCGCGCCTCGAGCACGCACAGGAACAGAACGTGACTGCTGCCGGGTGGGAGGAGGAGGAGGACAAGGAGGAGAAGGAGGAGGAGGAGGAGGGGCGAGGAGGGGGGGGGAGGAGGAGGAATAGGAGGATGAGAAGCACGAGAAGGAGACAATTAATAATAAAACCGGTACGACCACCCTTCGGGTGAGAAGGAGGTTGTGTGGGTGGGGGAACGGACGTCTGACTCAATCGATCTCACTATCGATCGCAATCTCGATTTCACTGTCGATCTCACTATCGATATCATGATCGATCTCACTATCGATCTCACTATCGATATCACTATCGATCCCACGATCGATCTCACGATCAATCTCACTCAACGGGGCACCACGGGACACTTGTCGATCTCATTATCGATCTCACTATCGATCTCAGTCAACGGGACACCACGGGACACCACGGGACACCGCGGGACACCGCGGGACACCGCGAGCCACCGGCGGACGGACGGACGGACGGGCAGGCGGGGGAGAATCATTTGTCTTGATTTCGCCCTAGCAACGGCGGGACACCACGGGACACTGCGGGACACCGCGAGCCACCGCCGGACGGGCGGCGGATAGTCATTTGTCTTGACTTCACCCTAGCAACGGCGGGACACCACGGGACACCACGAGACACCGCGAGCCTCCGCCGGACGGGCGGGGGAGAATCATTTGTTTTGATTTCGCCCTAGCAGCGGTGGGTTCAGTCCTCTCGCGCGCCCACGCAGCTTCGCCTCGCCCGCACGCACGACACGAACGAAACGAAACGACCCGTTCCACTGCGATCTCACCCCACAACCTCCGACTTAAGAATAGTATGAAGGCGAAGACGAATAGTAATAACAATAACAAGAAGACTAACAATAATAAGAGAAGGAGAAAATCTCTGCGTGCGGTCAGCACAGAAGAAGCAGGCCGGCGCCCCCCGCACCTGCGTTGGGCTGAGGAGACACACGGCGCCGCCAGGCTGGTCCCGACTGGAATACCCCAAGGGCCCAGCCTGGCAGGGGGCACCGCGCCCGCTAACAGCACAACAAACCCAGGGTGGCACGAGGGTGGGCTTTCGAAAATGAGCACGCCCGTCCTGCGGGCCAGAGACACGCCCGTCCTGCGGGCCAGAGAGAGCATTTCTCGACCACGCCCGTCCTGCGGGCCAGACACCACGGAAGCCCGCCAACGACGAGCAGCGAAGCGCAGTTATCGTCGCGCAACCACGCACCACCAAGGCACGGCCCCCCGAGGCCGCGCCGCGAAGCGCGACAACCTTCGCCCCCGCGCGCGCCAGCACAACCGCCAACCAGACAGCCGGAGAAGCGAGGAGAGGAGACGACATGGCATCCCCACGCCGCGGTCCGCCAGCCGCGCGCGGCCCCAGCTTATTAGCACAGAGGGGACCCCGCGATCCGCCGTGCCACAGAGGCACTGCCAGGCAGTGAGGCCGAGAGGCCAAGAGGCGGAGAGGCCACGAGCAACCTCCCTGGAGATTTTCCTGCCCCCCAAATCGCTTGCGATTTGGGGGCGATGAAAATCTCTGCGTGCGGTCAGCACAGAAGAAGCAGGCCGGCGCCCCCCGCACCTGCGTTGGGCTGAGGAGACACACGGCGCCGCCAGGCTGGTCCCGACTGGAATACCCCAAGGGCCCACTGCATCCAGGAGGGCCGAGGCTGGCGGCAAGGAGCCGAAAGGCACCGTGAGAGCACAGGTGCGTCTCGCACGCTCTTTTTCCTGACAGCACCCACTGCATGCGAGCGTGCCTAGCCGCTCTCGCCGCCACTCGAGTCCGAGTGCTCCGCCAGCCACTCCGCGGCGGCCACTTCGCCTCGGGCCTGCGCCGTAGCATACCCAAACGCAGCGAGCCCCTTCCAGCCGCCCGACCAGAACAGCGCAGACACGCCGCCGGCCCGGAGGGCATCGTTTGCGAATCCTCTGCGAAACGCGTGAGTGCCCCAGTGGAGAGCCTGCGGCAAAGCTAGCGCCACTGCACCAGCTTTTAAGAAGGCCAGCGCTTCAGAATACGAAATATGCCCAAATGGGACCGCGTGCTCCGCGCACGCCTCCTTCAAGGCACATACTCCGCATAAGATTTCTGCATCTCCAGAGCAGACGCACTTTCTCGCGACTTCAACGGGAACGCGGTAGCTCTTCCTCCGAGTGAACGTCACCGTGCACTGAGAATGACCATCGCGGCTGCTGAATTGAAAGGACGCCTTGCCTGAACCCAGAGCCAAAGTTTCGGAAGAATACCTCAAGCAAAAGTGGCGCGACACTGCCCAAGACAGGGCCAGATCACGACGCCCTGAGCGCGACGCCCACTGCATGAGCGCGCGTGTCTGCGACCCCGATGCCCAAATCTTCGGCCGCTGAAAAGCTGCACCAGCTTTCTCTGCTCCCCTCACGAGCCTCGCCGTGTCCGAGAGCTCGCCGGTTGATACCCGCAGCAGGTGGAGCACCGAACGAATGTGCGACACATATCGGCCCAGAGAGGCACTGTTGCGGAAGAGACCCGAGAAGACGCAGACCGTGGAATGCCCAGGTGGCCACGGCGCCTCTCCACTGATGGCGGCCGCCTCACCCCAGAGCTCTACTGCGCTGGCATACTGCGCGGCACTGCGGCGCCACCCACAGAATTCGAGCCAGACAGCGCTTTGCAGCAGCCCGGGGCAACACTCTGTCTTCCTCGAATGGGGAATCCGGCAACTTCGCCATGTCTCTGACAGCGCCTGCGAGCACCGTAGGCCCAAGCACGTGCCCACTGCGCCGCGCGTGCGCCAACAGCGCCAGAGCTGCCATACCTCTCTCGGCAGCACCGTCCTGAGCACCACGCCCGCGGACAAGGCCATGTGCTGGGGTGCTGCCGCTTTCAGTCTGCTCTGCAGGACGCGCAGCAGGCAGCGCTACAGAGGCCGCCCGGAGCTGATTTTGCCGCCGCTCCACCTCGCATAACTGCAGAAATCTACTGAGGAAGTCACGCGAACACCCAGACAGAGGCCGCCAAACGAGTTGCGCCTCCTCAGGACCAATATCGCAAAAATCCTCTGCCCGCGACGCTCCGGCAGCTGCCAAACCAGAACACAATGTATCAATGGGCGCACCGGGCGGAACCACTGCGGACACTTGCCTGAGAATACGAACCAAATTACCTGGAAACGCAGCTGGCACCTCGGCCACTGCAGGCGGGGCGGCTTGCGACGAGCCTGATGCAGCAGCAGCAGCAGCGGCCCTGGCCCGGCTCTCATCAACGAAATTAAGCATTGAGCGGAACTTTCAAGCTTGGGCCAAACCGGCCACGGAGACAGAGCCGCGATCTTGCGCCGCAGTGCTGCTGAATGTGCACGATGTACGTACGTAAACCCATCGATCAATATGCCGCATTCCTAGAAAGAAACGCCTGAAGATCACGCTCTGCTGTTCCTTGCCAGCGCTGCCGACTGGGAGGCAGGCAGCATGGTTTCCACAGCTTCGATCCGAAAGCCAAAAATACCGCCGAGACTCTGGCCCCAGCCTCTTGGGGCTTCTCCCGGCGCAGCAGACCAGACTAAGGCGACACCAGAGGACGGCGATGTGGGCGCATTTTTCCACCACGCAACCGCCGGGCCGAAAACTTAAGACTGCCACCGGCGGGACACCCCATGGCACTTCTGCGAAACCTGCTGTTTGCATCGCCTCCAGCGCTGCATATTTTTGCTGTGGCCTCGTAGGCGCATCAGCCAAATTAAGATGGCTCGGAACGTAAAAGCTGCACAGGAGCACTCCGGCCTGGGCAACGCGCAGCCAAAGATCTCCAATGAGATCGTTCCAATCGGCCTGTCTGGAAGAGCCGCGCACGAGGGTGCCGAGCGCAGTCGTGTTGTTAACAAACAATAAAACTTCCAGATCGCCCAGCCTTTGGCTGAGCAGCCAGTGGAGAGCACAGATCGCAGGCATTAATTCCCAGGTCGCAACTTGATTCTTCCGATAGCGTGCCCAACGCCAAACGGCCGCGGGCACCACAGAAGCAGACCACAGACGCCGACTGGGTAGGCAGACGACCCATGCCAGACTGCCGCTCCCTGTGGCATCTGAGTAAACAATGCACCTGAGGCGCGATGGCTGCGTGCACAGAACTGTGCGGCGCGGCACACAATTGAGAAAGCGCAGCCACCAAAGGAGCGAACGCTTCTCGCGCCCTGACAGCTTCGAGGAACCCCCCAATGCTTGTGCGAAAAGTGGTGCCAAATGCACCCGGGCCGCGCGGCCAAAGACAGAAGAAGCACCCCAATTCAATCTCCCGGCGAGCTCCCTCGCCTCGGCAGGGTGCAGGGCATTGCGCCTCAAGATGGCGCGAATCTGCGAATCCCACTTCGCCAGCTTGGCGACGCCAACCTCCAAATGCAGCGCCTGGCCGGGGGAATCGATCTCCACCTCTACGCCCAAAACTGGGGCACTCTTTCCGCTTCACACCACAATCCCATGGCAGCTTTCGTGGAGCCCCGGGGACCACCGAACCCCCGAAACCCCTGGAACACAGACATGGCGACGCGAAGCGTGCGTAAGGGAAATCCGCATGCCACTGGCCGTGGCTCGTCGGGAGTGCTGCGTCTGTCGCAGGCCACGGCGGCGCACCCGACGAGGGGCGGCCACCAACCCCCCGAAGGGAGACGGATTGCGACCAGCACGACACGCCACACAGGGTGGGCGGGAGGGGCCGCGAGACGCGCGGCACCACCCCCCGGGCCTGCGCGCGTTGAGGTAAGGAGAAGAGAAGGAGGAATTTAGGAGGAGAATGGGTGTCCGCGAAAACTTCGTTTCCCGAATGCATAGCCTCCTAAGAAACTACGCTTTCCGCTTCACACCACAATCCCATGGCAGCTTTCGTGGAGCCCCGGGGACCACCGAACCCCCGAAACCCCTGGAACACAGACAGGGCGACGCGAAGCGTGCGTAAGGGAAATCCGCTTGCCACTGGCCGTGGCTCGTCGGGAGCGCTGCGTCTGTCGCAGGCCACGGCGGCGCACCCGACGAGGTGCGGCCACCAACCCCTACGAGGCCCACAGTGCACAGTGCAAGCGCGAAGCGCGACGCAGATATGGTCACCTGACTTGCCGGGAGTTCGACAGGAGATTTTCCTCTACAGTCCTGATCGATCAAGGCAATTCTCTATAACGGGCGCTGCCAAACCGGGAGCCTGCTCAGATTAGGCAAGCTGTCTGCCGGCCGAGGCGTGGCTGAACACGCGGCCTGCGCTGCCTCCAGGAGGCGCTGCTTCCGAGCTTGTGCGGAGAATTTTTTGTAAAAATTCCGCATCACGCCCAGAGATGCCCAGCCGCCCTGGCCCTGCACGAGTTCCTCCGACAGAGAAGCGGCGTGTTTCCACCACTGGGCGCCGCCCTTGCGCAGGCTGTGCGTGCCGATCTGCGAATCGCGCATGTGGCCGGACAGCATGCGCCTGAATGAGTCCGCAGAGACTGGTTTCAAGGCCGCTATGCCTGCGACACAAAACAGCACGCCGGTGTCCTCCTGCCGCAGCGCCGCCCTCTGGGACACCCAAGCCCGGAACAGCCTCGCAGGGCACAGGGGCCCGAGCGGCGGTTGCTCGGGGATCCAGACGAGCCCTCGCCGAAGGGGTCGTTTTTCTGGCGCCGGATCCGGCATTGCATTGCCGTGCCGTGCCTTGATCTTCGATGTCTTCGAGCTGAAGTGCCTGGACTTCTGCGAAACGCCGTATACCAAAGAAGGCGAACCCCGCATAGCAGCGTCCCGGATGCCTGCAGGAGAGACCTGTGCGAGACGCTTGCGCTGTACTACCCCCAACTCTGCAAGAGAGATTGGCCGCTTAGCACGGCGCAAAGAATGGTCTGCAAGCTTTTTCAATCCGCGCCAGAACTGCCATGCCCGAGGCGTCCACGCCCGCTCGAAAGTATGCAAAAGATCTCTTTCGATATGCCATGCTCGGACGCCTGCTTTTGCTGCGGCGACGGAGCCCCAGGGCTGCCGCACGAGCGCCGAGAAGATGAGCATCAGCTTCTCGTCCGAATCGCAGGGGAGCAACGGCAACTTGGTGTCCAACTCCCGCGTGCTCACCAGACCCCGCAGTGTAGCGTCGTAGCGAACCCTTGTGCTCTGTTCCCAAGCGGCTTCCAAGCACTCGCGTATGCACGCAGCAGCTGTTTGGCGCGCCACGAGCGTGGCCGGGGCGCAGTCCTCTGCCAGAAAAGGTAATTCCAGCTGAGGCCCCTGAAGCCTTCGATCGCCATGGCTGTCCGGTGGGACAAGAGAACCGCCCTGTGCGGCCCTGCTGTTGGCGATGAAACCCAGGAGCGTCTGCGAGCCGCCGCCGCCGCTGCTAACTCCCGCTTGCCGCTGCGAAGGCAACGGCGGGTCAGGGGGCTCGGCGTGCACCAGGGCGACCGCTTCCGGGCGCGCGCCCTGCCGAGGGGACGCCGGCGCGCGCACAACAGCCACGGGCGCCAGGATCAGCTCTCGAGCGGCGGAAGAGCCCACGGGAACATTGTCTGCGAAATCATTCCTGTGAACGTGGTCTTCCATAACTCGAGCCTCCCTGGCTACGGAGAAGCGATATAAATAGCTCGTTCACGAGGGAACGAAGCGGCACACGTGAGCGGACACCCCATAGAGGCAATTTTTCACAAGTCTCGGCACGCTCTCGGTCGCAATAACAGAGCGGCGTACGAGATACAATATGGAGCTGTATTTCGCAAAGGTTACGCACACGAGAGGCCGTGCACGGAAGAAATATGAAAGTTGCCGGGGGCGTATCCCTGAGCAGGATGGCCACCGTGAGTCAGAAAAGCTAGAACGGGACGAACCTTGGGGTTCCAAATTTCCGCCCCGAGCTACGCGGTGCTGGGACCTCACTCTAGCACTTGCAATCTGCCATCCAATGCACGACGTTGGTGGTCCTACCCGCGCCCGTGCATTTGGTGCACGGGAGGAGGCACGGGTTCTTGAGCTCGCGGCACTTCCTCAGGGTGTGCTTCACGATGCCTTTGCCTGCCATCAAACAGTTTTTACACACGTGATTGCTGAAGATCGTCATCATAGCGCTGCGGTGAGCATCATCGACTTGGTACTGCCTGTCGATCCACGCTTGGAGCTTCTTGGGGGGGTTGTTGGGGATCAGCGCCGACAACTCGTTGAGGAGGTGGCTGACCAACTGCTTCCGGTCTTTGGCGGCGTCTTTGGCAGCACCGCCGCCTGCCGGGGAGGAGCCACCAGGGCCAGCACCTGAGGAACGCTGGGCTTTCGCCGCCGGCTGCCCCTCTTCCTCGAACAGCCCCTGGCCGGACGACAGCTCCGAGATGTCGAAGGACCTTTTGGTAGCCAGGCTAGTCACCAGCGCCGCCTCGCCCAAGATGAGGTCCTGGGCGAAATCGCGCAGCAGGATCTCGTGCTCCAGGGACACTGATGCGCTGGCCTTCGTGGTGCGCTTCTTGTACTGCTTGATCGTATGGTACATCAATGGGAGAAGAGCGGTCTTTTGAGAAGCCGCTTTCTCTGGGCCCGTGCGCTTGGCCGACTGCACGACTGTGCAGCGGCGCTCCGTCAAGTTGAGGAGGACAAGGAGCGACCGGGCGAGCGCCTTCACATTGTCGATCGGAGCATCCGCCTTCTCCGTAAGGTAGTTCTTCAACCGGTCCCAAGAGCCGCCTTGCTCCGGGAAACACAAGCTTTTCCACCGCAACTTGGCGGCATAGCGCACCGTGGAAGCCCGCTTGAGCTCGGCCAACTCGGCGTTGCCTGGGTTGGCGGCGGACAGCGCCCAGATGTTAGCAAGCGCGGGATTCTGCTCGGCAGCTTTCAAGGTGGACGCGAGGTGGTCCGCATCCACCACGAGGTCGCGCCAAGCAGCTTCCCACTCGGCGACCGAAAGCTGGCGCAGACGGGCCCTGTACGGAAAGGCCGCGTCCGCCCGCCGCTCGCACTCGGCCTGCACAGCTTTGCTCAGTTCAGAAGCCGGGTCCTTGAGAGCCGTAACCACAGCGGGCACCGAGTGCGTGTTGGCAGCAGCAGCGGCGCCGGCTGTGATGGCGAGATCGCCGACCTCCCTTTGATTGAACGCCTTCGTGATCTCGGCAGTGATCGCTGTCATGATGGCGCCCGTCGGCTCGAGGGCGGCAGCGATGGCTGCCTGCGCCGCTGCTTCCGCCATTGTGCCGTGGGAAACCTTAGGACAAAACGAAAACAGGTCGTTGCGTTGCAATTGTTATCACTAGAGGGAACCTGAAACGGCTGCGGCCGAAGAGGGCTAAGTTGGGGAACGCAGGCAAAGAACTGACGCCGTCAGCGCCCGCAAACGTACGTCTCATGTGTCACAAGCAGAACCCGAAGACACACTAATGGATGTGCGTTCATTTTCCTCGCGCTTGCGTTTGCGCCTGTTTGGGTCCCAGCTCTGCAGTAGCAAGTAAGGCAAGTCAGTCTTCGGGCCGCTGCAGAACGCAGAGCCTGAAGGGTACCTGAAAAGGTCCGAGCCGGCAGGCCACGACCGAATCCGGTGCCATGCCTGAAGCAGCTGTGGTCGGAACCACGGGGCGCCTCTATCCTCGGGGCACAGGAGAACAATCTTGGGCGCCTCCGGTGCTTGGAGGGCGTGGTTGAGAAACTCTAGCGTTGCTCTGAGAAGCTCTCTCGGCGGGTGTGCCCAGACCGTCTCTCCAGCCAGAGTTGCCTCGAATGCCGAATTTTCTGGCGAATGCCAAATCGGTGCCTTTGATGTAAGGCCTGCACGATCTGCAAACAAATCCAGTGTGAAACACACGCCCGTCCGCGACACGATATCATCAGAAAATCTCCTGCAGGCTGCCCTCGCAGGAGCGTTGGGCAGTGATGTCAAGCCTGCTGCTGGGCTGGGCTCCTGGGCAAACGCACCAGGCCCCCAGTCCAGCAGGGCAGCCTGCAGGAATAGCCACAGCCACAGCACATACATAGGGTGGCAGAGGGTGGGTTGCGGCGCCGCCAGCTCTCCCATCCTGTGGGCAGCGCGGCGCCGCGCGCTCCATGACGGAAAGCCTTCCCGTCCTGCGGGGGCTCTTCCTGTCACAGCGCTGCCTCCCGTCCTGCGGGAAGCTCGGCCTCGCTGCGGAGTGCCTCTCCCGTCCTGCGGGACATTCTCTCTGCTGCGGGGCGTCGCCCCGCTGCTGCGACGTGCTGAACACGGATCGGAGCATCCGCAGCGAGGAGCGCTCTCCACCGCACATCCCAGCCACCAACCAGCCAGCCAGCGAAGAGGAGGAAGACGGAGGCGAGCGGGAGGTGAGGCCGCTCGGGCGCGTGAGCCGCAGCCCCCTGTTGGAGGCACCCAGGCAGAGAGCTGCGCCTGCAACTCAAAGCGCCCGACGTCGCATTCTTTGAGGGCTGCCAAAAGGCTAAGAGGCCAGGAAGCGAAAAGGCACCCATTTGGCACCGGTCACCTTGGGAGATTTTCCTGCCCCCAAAACCGCTGCGCGATTTCGGGGCTATGAAAATCTCCTGCAGGCTGCCCTCGCAGGAGCGTTGGGCAGTGATGTCAAGCCTGCTGCTGGGCTGGGCTCCTGGGCAAACGCACCAGGCCCAATGCACCCAGGGCCCAGCCAAGCAGCTGCCGAGGCAGACCCGCGTCTGAGATAACACCGGGCCCAATGCACAGACAAGGCGTTGCTTGGGAGATGCTTGGGCTGCGCGCGCGCGCGTAGAGAAGACGAGCTGTCTTCTGCGCGCACTCAGGTTGGTGCACGCCCGCGGGCCACATCGCTGTGCGGCCGGCTTCGGCTCCGCTTGACCGTTTGCGCGGCCTCGCGCATCGCCTCCGCGCGCTTCCGCCGCGCCCGCGCCTGTCTGCGCGCGCTTCCGTTTGCCTGAACGCGTAGGCGCTGGCGCTATCATTTATGCTACTACGCGCCTTTGCGTGCCTCTGTGCGCCTGCTTGGTATGCGTGAGTGTGCGCACTTCTGCATACTTCGGCGCGCTATTGCGCGCTATTCCGCGCGTCTGTGCGCCCCTTACGTTTCTGCGCGCGTCTCCGCGCTTTTGCGCCTGCCTGCGCGCTCTGAGTGTATCAGCGTGCTTCTTTTACTCTTCTGCGCGTCTGCGTTTGCTTCTGCGCGCATGTGCGCTTTTGCGCGCTTCCCGCGTTCTGCGCGCCTGTCCGTGCTTCTGCGCGCCACCGCGCGTTCCAGCGCGCTCCATCGCGCTTTTGCGCGCCTCTGCGTACGCTTTCTGCGCGCCTGTGCATGTCTGCGCGCCGCAGCATACCTGTGCGTGCTTCCGCGCGTCTGCGCGCGCTCCTGCGCGCCTGCGCGCGCTCCTGCGCGCCTGCGCCCGCCTGCTTCCGCGTCCTCGGGCGCCCCTGTGCAATCGCGCATGCCTGCGCGCGCTTCCGCGCGCTGGTGCGCGTCAGCACGCTCGAATGCGTTTATGCTAGCCTCCGCGCGCTGTTGCGCGCCTGTGCGCGTGGTCGCGCTTCTGCGCGCTTGCGCGCGTTTCTGCGCCTGAGCGTTCTTGCGCACTTACGCCTGCGCGCCCTTCCGCGCGTGAGTGTTCAAGCGCCCTTGTGCGCTTCTGCACGTCTTGGCGTGCGAATCTGCGCGCCTGTGCGGGTTTACGCGCCCCTGTGTGCTCGCGCCTGCTTCTGCGCGCCACAGCGCGTGCCCGCTGCATGCCACGCTTCTGCGCCTCAGTATGCGTTTCGCGCGACCGCGGGCGTTTTAGCGCGGCCGTCCGCAACTCTGCTCGCGCTTTCGCGCGCCTGCGCACACGTTCGTCCGCCCGCGCCCCCGCGACACCTGCGCGGGCTTTTGCGCGCCTCTGCGCGTTCCTGCGCGCGTGCGCGTTCTATCTGCGCAGCTGTGTGTTTCTGCGCGCCTATGCAGGTTTGTGCGATTCTGCGCGTTTATATAGCGCTTCCGCGCCTGGCGTGTGTTTCGCGCGCCTGCGGGCGTTTTAGCGCATCTCACGGCAACTCTGCGCGCCTCTGCGCACTCCTGCGCGCGCTACGCGCTTGCGGCATCGTCGCGGGACTTTACGCGTCTCTGCGCGTTTTTGCGAGCCTGCAAATGCTTTTTGCCCAGTTGGGCGCGTCTGCGCGCCTCTGCGTGCGCTTCAGCGCGCCTCTGCACGATCGCGCGCCTCTGGGACTCCTGTGCACGCTAAACCGTCTTTGAGCGCGCGCCTGTGCGCGCTTTCACGCGCTTCTGCGTCTCCACACGCCTTTGCGCGTTCCAACGCGTCCTGCGCGTGTTTTCTGCGCGCTTGCGCGTGCCTGCTCACCTCTGCGTGCGTGCGCGCGTTTACGCGGCCCTGCCCGCGTGCGCGCCTGTGCCCGCGCGCGTCTGCACGTTAGCGCGCGCGTCTACATGTCCGAGCGCGCCTCTGCGCACTTTTGCGCGTCTCTGCGCGCTTTTGCACGCTCGTGCGCGCCCTCCGCGCAGTTGCGCGTCTGTGTGCCCGTGTGCGCATGCGCCTGAACCTGCGCGCGCTTCACCGTGCGCACGCCTAAGTGCGCTTCCGCGTTTCTTCGCGCCTCTGCGCGCCTCCACGTGCGCTTGCGCGTGCCTGCGCAAGCACGTGTTCACGCGCTGAGTGCCGCCGCGCTTCGTCCCGCACTGCTGAATTGCACCCGGATCTCCCGTCTGGGCGCGTGAGCACAAGAAAATCATTTTTGGCAGCCCGGCCCAAGGGAAAGCAGGCCCTCGCCTCTGCGGTGCCCCGAAGCACCTCGGAACACGTTCTCGGGCCCCGGGGCCCCGTCACGGCTCGGCGCCGGCGCCTTCGCGCCAGCAAGGGGCAAAAGGAAAGCGCTGCCTGGCCGGAGCCTCCTGGACCCTGTCCGGAGGTTCCCTGCCAGGACGCGGCGCCGGCGAAAGCCGCGAGGGTGGTATGTGGGTGGGCAAAACCGCCGCCAGGCGGCTGCTGCCCGCCCTGCGGGCGCCGTCCCACGCGGAGAGCGTTCGGTCAGAGAGCCTGAGAAGGCGGCCACCAACAGAACTGATCCTTGACACTTTCGTTGGTTTGTTTCGCAGCGGCCACACCTTGCAGAGATACGTGTCGCACGTGCGCAGTGTATTGCACTTGGTGCAGGCTCCGCTGGGCGTCCTCGCAGATACGCATAGATTGTCGAGAAGCGCCGAAAAGATAACGAAGTATGAATTCAGAAGAGAGAAAATCCGTGCCACAGCTGAGGAGACCAGACGCATCCGTAAGTGGTGCTCGGAAGCCGGATATCCGACACTAGCGGCCTCGTGGGCGATTGCCCGCCATTTTTGCTTGAGATATTCTGAAGTACTAAATCTGGGGACCCACGCGGTCGCATTTCGTTTTACCGGCGAGGGCCGTAAAACGTGCATCATCCGTTTTGCTCACCGGAAGTCGTACAATGAACCCTGCGAGACGACGAGGCGTTGCATCTGCCACCAGCAGGGTCGGCTCCTGTGCGGTGCTTGCACACTGTTCTCCTTAGGAGAAACAAGCGCTGTTCCTTTTTCAGGAATCCAATACGCCGACGCTCTCGCTGTGCTAAAGCTGGCAGCGAACGCCCTGCATCTGCGCAGCGCGCCTGCTTGGGGCACGCATGCGTTCAGGAGAGGGTTCGCAAACGAAACCCTCCAACAAGGAGGGCCGACAGCATTGTTCTTTAGCGGTGGATGGAAAGGCGTGGCTGCTTTCGGCTATGCTAGCGCCCAGAGCCGAGGGGCTCTCTCGGCCGCTGAATGGCTAGTAGAACATTCTGACTCCAGCGACGGCGAGCAGGACTGAGTTCGCATCGTTTGCATTGGGGCAAGGGAAAACGCATCACGATGTCCTCTCCTCAGGCGCTGCTGCGCGGTCCGCCGCCTCCTGGTGCATTGGGAACCTCAGGACAGGGTCCAGGAGGCTCCGGCCAGGCAGCGCTTTCCTTTTGCCCCTTGCTGGCGCGAAGGCGCCGGCGCCGAGCCGTGACGGGGCCCCGGGGCCCGAGAACGTGTTCCGAGGTGCTTCGGGGCACCGCAGAGGCGAGGGCCTGCTTTCCCTTGGGCCGGGCTGCCAAACATGATTTTCATGAAGCGTAAACTCGTTTCTGGCACAGGAAAATCATGTGGAGCAGGCCCAAGCGTGTTCGCCTCACCTCCTCTGCTCCATCTCACACGCCTCTGCGCCTGCTTCGCGGGCAAGCGGTTCCTGGCGGGCCGGCTTGCGTTTTCGGGGGCGGAAGTATTCTCGGTGCTAGTCTCTTGTGTCAGCCGTTCTGGTCGCCCCACAGGAGGCGCTCTCGGTCTCTGCGGGGAGCAGGGCCAAGCCAGGCCAAAGCACGAGCGACGGCCTGGTGCGCTGTGGCACTGCCCGCTCCCTCGCAGGCACGTGCCTGAGAGCTTGTCGGCAGGGGTGCTTCCCGGGGCCGGAAAGCCGGAACACAGAACCAGCAGGCCCAGAGCACGCGAACGCAGAGACTGGTGCCCGACCTGCGGGTGCACCCCCCGACCTGCGGGTGTGACAGAGATTGGTGCCCGACCTGCGGGTGCACCCCCCGACCTGCGGGTCTGACAAAGACACGTGCCCGACCTGCGGGTGCAGCGCCCTGGACCTGCGGGTTCGGCAGAGACTGGTGCCCGACCTGCGGGTGCACCCCCCCGACTTGCGGGTGTGACTCCTGCCCTGCGGGCCAGTGGCACGCCCGTCCTGCGAGCCAGAGACAAGCCCGCCCTGCGGGCCAGAGAGAGCATTTCTCGACCACGCCCGTCCTGCGGGCCAGACACCACGGAAGCCCGCCAACGACGAGCAGCGAAGCGCAGTTATCGTCGCGCAACCACGCACCACCAAGGCACGGCCCCCCGAGGCCGCGCCGCGAAGCGCGACAACCTTCGCCCCCGCGCGCGCACAACCGCCAACCAGCCAGCCGGAGAAGCGAGGAGAGGAGACGACACGGCATCCCCACGCCGCGGTCCGTCAGCCGCGCGCGGCCCCAGCTTATTAGCACAGAGGGGACCCCCCAATCCGCCGTGCCATAAGGGCACTGCCAGGCAGTGAGGCCGAGAGGCCAAGAGGCGGAGAGGCCACGAGCAACCTCCCTGGAGATTCTCCTGCCCCCCAAATCGCTGAAAAAATCCACAGCCAACTCCAAACGGTTCCATGCGATTTCTTCAGTGAGTCCCTCTCCGAACATGTCGTCCACGAAATCAAGAAGGTCCACTTCGCGAGAGGACCGAAGAAGACGCAATAGTTCCTTAATACTGGCATCGTTCATGCCGGGAGCTGGAGCGAGTCCGAAAGGCAGATATTCATACCGGCCGTATTGGCGGCGAGCTGGACAATAAAATCCTAAGAAGTCGGCGTCGACAGGGTCGACCCTCCAGTTGAAGAAACAATCCTGGAGGTCGATGACGAACATAAAGCTGCCGTGCTGGAGGCGCGACGCAGCCATGTCCAAAGTCCCGTATGCAACGCCAACTTCCGGGGGCCGCTCATTCACACGACCTCGCCGCAGATCCAAAATCAGACGTGCTTTCCATCGATCCTCTTCTGGGAGCGAGCTGTCCACGCTCTCCCTGGGCTTGAGCAGGAGGGCACAAGGATTGATGTTGAGACTTGGTGGGCGCTGTCCGCGCGGGAATAGGAAGACTTTTCCGAGTTGCTCTAATCTGTTCCACTCGGCCAACGCCCACGAATCATTCTGAGCAAGCGACGGGTGGTTGGGAACATGCCTTGGCGCAGCTGGCTGAGCCCCCAAGGCTTGACCATTTCGCCATTTGTCCAATAAGTCGGGCCGCGCCCCAAGCTCACGTAGTTTGTCTAGCCGTAGAGTGAGACCGCGAATGCCATCTCACCACGTCAGAGATAGATTTGGGCGCAGCTCGGCTTGCAGATGCGCCAACCTATCGCTCATGGGGGCGAGACAGAAGCTTATCTCGAACCCAAATGCTTACGGATCCCCTGTGCTGCACATGCTGCGGCCACTGGCAGGATGTTGCATATGACCCGATGATCTCCAGCAATGGCCAGTCCTTCCGATTGAATATCTTCATGCGAAAGCACTAGCCAGAACTGGCTGAGCGCCCGCGGCGCACGACACGTGACCGGCGCTGGAGGCGAGTTGCTGTTTCTGGAAAGAGCAGAAGAACCCTTCCGCCCCCTATCCCCCGCTGCGACCTGAATGCACCATCGAGGCCAGACATCAGGGAAACCCCACCATCAGACTGAGCGTCTCCGCTCAGAATTTGCATCTGTGGCTGCACCCACATCAATCGGCGGGCACGCGGCGTCTGCTACGACATGTCTGGAATCTTTATTATTCCAGTTCACGGCCACAGCTGCGCCCACACATTCGCTGTCGAGTCAACAAGAAAGGATGGAGGGTAACTGATTGATGGATGGTAGAGCGCGCGTTTTGGGCGATGCTGTCCTCCTGGACGGTGCGCGGGAAGGCTTACGCACGTTCCCCGCTACTTGCAGCCCTCGGCGGTGGACTGCAGCTCAGCAGAATGGCTGATTAGAGCCAGTCTTGAGAAAACATCCGACCTGGACGGCCGATATCCCTCCCCGTGGCCTGAGAGGAGCACCCAGGCCGACGGGGAGCGTCATGGGGAGGCGGGAATCCAGCGCCCTTGCCTCCGCTGCCACAGGACCAGAACAAGGCGGGAGGTATTTTTGGTCACTGTGGCCATTTTGGCCCATGCGAAGGAGCATTCGCGCATCCCCCGCTAGAACCCGCCTGAGCATCACAGGGTTGCTGGACCGCGCGCCAACAGAAGACTGGGGGCGGCTCCTGAGCGTCACAGGGCTGCTGCGACCGCAATTCAGTGTGGGACTGGAAGCGGCTCCTGAGCGTCACAGGGTTGCTGGACCGCTCCCCAGGGCAACTGGTGCGGCTCCCGAGCGTCACAGGGTTGCTGGACCGCTCCCCAATGCAAATGGGTGCGGCTCCTGAGCGTCACAGGGCTGCTGGGGCCGCAATCCAGCAGATTGGAAGCGGCTCCTGAACGTCACAAGGCTGCTAGGACCGCATTCCAGTGTGGGACTGGAAGCGGCTCCTGAGCGTCACAGGGTTGCTGGACCGCCCTCGCACGTGCGAATATGGGCGGCTCCTGCGCGTCACAGGGTTGCTGGACCGCGCTTCCACGTGCAAATGGGGGCGGCTCCTGCGCGTCGCAGGGTTGCTGGGGCCGCGCTCGCCACTGCAAATGGGGGCGGCTCCTGTGCGTCGCAGGGTTGCTGGACCGCACTCCCACGTGCAAGTGGGGGCGGCTCCTGAGCGTCACAGGATTGCTGGGCCGCGCACCGGCAGAGGGGGGCAGCTCCTGAGCGTCACAGGGTTGCTGGACCGCTCCCCGGTGCAACTGGGGCGGCTCCTGAGCGTCACAGGGTTGCTGGACCGCTTCCCAATGCAAATGGGGGGCGGCTCCTGAGCGTCACAGGGTTGCTGAGACCGCGCACCAGCAGACTGGGGGCGGCTCCTGAGCGTCACAGGGTTGCTGGACCGCGCTCGCACGTGCGAATGGGGGCGGCTCCTGCACGTCACAGGGTTGCTGGACCGCGCTCCCACGTGCAAATGGGGGCGGCTCCTCACAAGGTGTTGGGGCCGCGCTCGCCACTGCAAATGGGAGCGGTTCCTGCGCGTCGCAGGGTTGCTGGACCGCGCTCCCACGTGCAAGTGGGGGCGGCTCTTGAGCGTCACAGGGTTGCTGGCACCGCGCACCAAAAGACTGGGGGCGGCTCCTGAGCGTCACAAGGGTTGCTGGACCGCTCCCCCAAGGCAAATGGGGTCGGGTCAGGACGCTAAAAGAATGCCGCACAGCAGCAACCGGGCCAAGCGAGGCGCCCGGTTGGTTGGCAGCAGGGGGCACACCGCACTGCGCAAGGCAGGGCGCGAAAATAATGCCGCACCGCAGCAACCAGGCCAAAAGAGGCGCAGGTTGGCAGCAGGGGACACGCCGCACTGCGCAAGGCAGGGGGCGAAGAATGCCGCATTGAGCAACCGGGCCACGAGAGGCGCAGGTTGGCAGCAGGGGGCACGCCGCACTGCGCAAGGCAGGGGGCGAAGAATGCCGCACTGCAGCAACCAGGCCAAGCGTGGCGCAGGTTGGCAGCGGGGGGCACGCCGCACTGCGCAAGGCAGGGGGCGAAGAATGCCGCACTGCAGCAACCAGGCCAAGCGTGGCGCGGGTTGTCAGCAGGGGCGTGCACCCGCCTGCGGGGGCGATCTCGGCAGCGTGGGTGCGATCAATACCCAACCAGGAGGACCGCGAAAATCTCCTGCAGGCTGCCCTCGCAGGAGCGTTGGGCAGTGATGTCAAGCCTGCTGCTGAGCTGGGCTCCTGGGCAAACGCACCAGGCCCCCAGTCCAGCAGGGCAGCCTGCAGGAATAGCCACAGCCACAGCACATACATAGGGTGGCAGAGGGTGGGTTGCGGCGCCGCCAGCTCTCCCATCCTGTGGGCAGCGCGGCGCCGCGCGCTCCATGACGGAAAGCCTTCCCGTCCTGCGGGGGCTCTTCCTGTCACAGCGCTGCCTCCCGTCCTGCGGCAAGCTCGGCCTCGCTGCGGAGTGCCTCTCCCGTCCTGCGGGACATTCTCTCTGCTGCGGGGCGTCGCCCCGCTGCTGCGACGTGCTGAACACGGATCGGAGCATCCGCGGCGAGGAGCGCTCTCCACCGCACATCCCAGCCACCAACCAGCCAGCCAGCGAAGAGGAGGAAGACGGAGGCGAGCGGGAGGTGAGGCCGCTCGGGCGCGTGAGCCGCAGCCCCCTGTTGGAGGCACCCAGGCAGAGAGCTGCGCCTGCAACTCAAAGCGCCCGACGTCGCATTCTTTGAGGGCTGCCAAAAGGCTAAGAGGCCAGGAAGCGAAAAGGCACCCATTTGGCACCGGTCACCTTGGGAGATTTTCCTGCCCCCAAAACCGCTGCGCGATTTCGGGGCTATGAAAATCTCCTGCAGGCTGCCCTCGCAGGAGCGTTGGGCAGTGATGTCAAGCCTGCTGCTGGGCTGGGCTCCTGGGCAAACGCACCAGGCCCAATGCACCCAGGGCCCAGCCAAGCAGCTGCCGAGGCAGACCCGCGTCTGAGATAACACCGGGCCCAATGCACAGACAAGGCGTTGCTTGCGAGATGCTTGGGCTGCGCGCGCGCGCGTAGAGAAGACGAGCTGTCTTCTGCGCGCACTCAGGTTGGTGCACGCCCGCGGGCCACATCGCTGTGCGGCCGGCTTCGGCTCCGCTTGACCGTTTGCGCGGCCTCGCGCATCGCCTCCGCACGCTTCCGCCGCGCCCGCGCCTGTCTGCGCGCGCTTCCGTTTGCCTGAACGCGTAGGCGCTGGCGCTATCATTTATGCTACTACGCGCCTTTGCGTGCCTCTGTGCGCCTGCTTGGCATGCGTGAGTGTGCGCACTTCTGCATACTTCGGCGCGCTATTCCGCGCGTCTGTGCGCTCCTTTCGTTTCTGCGCGCGTCTCCGCGCTTTTGCGCCTGCCTGCGCGCTCTGAGTGTATCAGCGTGCTTCTTTTACTCTTCTGCGCGTCTGTGTCTGCTTCTGCGCGCATGTGCGCTTTTGCGTACCTCCCGCGTTCTGCGCGCCTGTCCGTGCTTCTGCGCGCCACCGCGCGTTCCATCGCGCTCCATCGCGCTTTTGCGCGCCTCTGCGTACGCTTTCTGCGCGCCTGTGCATGTCTGCGCGCCGCAGCATACCTGTGCGTGCTTCCGCGCGTCTGCGCGCGCTCCTGCGCGCCTGCGCCCGCCTGCTTCCGCTCCTCGGGCGCCCCTGTGCAATCGCGCATGCCTGCGCGCGCTTCCCCGCGCTGGTGCGCGTCAGCACGCTCGAACGCGTTTATGCTAGCCTCCGCGCGCTGTTGCGCGCCTGTGCGCGTGGTCGCGCTTCTGCGCGCTTGCGCGCGTTTCTGCGCCTCTGAGCGTTTACGCCTGCGCGCTCTTCCGCGCGTGAGTGTTCAAGCGCCCTTGTGCGCTTCTGCACGTCTTGGCGTGCGAATCTGCGCGCCTGTGCGGGTTTACGCGCCCGTGTGCTCGCGCCTGCTTCTGCGCGCCACAGCGCGTGCCCGCTGCATGCCACGCTTCTGCGCCTCAGTATGCGTTTCGCGCGACCGCGGGCGTTTTAGCGCGGCCGTCCGCAACTCTGCTCGCGCTTTCGCGCGCCTGCGCACACGTTCGTCCGCCCGCGCCCCCGCGACACCTGCGCGGGCTTTTGCGCGCCTCTGCGCGTTCCTGCGCGCGTGCG
>CAUYUJ010004065.1:55000-73332 GCA_963575745.1 Prorocentrum cordatum | reverse complement strand
GACGTGCGGACCGAGCGCCCCCCACTGCGTACCCCACAGGTCCCTGGATATAGACCTACCTACCCTCGCCCAACAGGCTCGACGGAGCGCGATACGCTCAACCTGTTGACCGACTCACATGGTCTAGCTGGGCACGGTGGACTGGAGCGTAGCGACGAGACACCCGCCAGACGCCTCGCCAGGTACCAGTCGGAGTTGGGTGCAGTTTTCTGCGCGCTGTGGGCCGCGCGCACGCAGCGCATTTGGCTCCCTGGATCCAGGGGGCCCAAATCAGACCCGAGACTGCACGCGGAAGCGACCATCAACAAGTTCCTTGACGACTGGAAGGGCTGCGGGTACAACGCCTACCTGATGGGCGCGAGGTACGGCTATCGCATTGATTGGGACAAACTGCGGGCCGACTACCTGCGACGCACCCGACCCGACGGCAGGGGCAAAGGCAACCTCCAGCAGAGCAGTTGGCGAGACCTTGCTACAAGCTCCTGGGGCACCTGGGGTAGCTGGCAGAGCGACTGGAGTGAAGGCTGGCGTGACGATCGCTGGCAGACGGGTGGCAAGCGGGGGGGAGGCAGAACCGACGACCAGCCAGGCTGCCCACCCTCCCTGGTCCGCGCACTTCCTGCCTTTGGACCCAAGTGTGCCGACCAGCAATACCATCTGCATCGCTGCGTAGGGGGGCGTAAGCTGCAGACCCTAGCTGGCCCCTGGCCCCGCTGTAGTGGTTCTCACCAGTGGCCCGAATGGTCCTGTGCTCGGCTAAGCTGCCCTGGGACCGATCGGGGCTCACTCCTGAGCGTGCCTGCGCCCTGGGATTCTCTATCAGACGACGGCCTTCAGCCGTGCTTTGGACTTCGGACCCGCTTGCGGCATTCCGCCGCCCCTCCTGGTACATGCACTTCCTGCCTTTGGACCCAAGTACGTGTGCCAGCAATGCCGTCCACACTGCTACCTCGTGTTGCGTGTGGCCATAGTGGCCCCGGGCCCCGCTGAAGCTGTTTTCACCCTGCCAGGCCTGCCTGGCGCGCAGCTTCTGTGGCCGACGACGTGGCGGTTTCCGCCCCGTACCCAGAGCTGCGCACTTACTACGGCCTTCAGCCGTCCTACCCCATTCTCCTGGGAGTAACGAGACACGGATGGACGGGCGGTCCATCGCCGCGGTTTGCTACGCCGAAGGGCGGAAGGCTCACCTGGCCCGCCGCCTCTCTGACTGGGCCGACGGCCTCGCCCGATCAGCTCCGCCCACCGATGCCACGCGTCACTGCCCTGGCTGCTGCACGGTTTCGGAGTATGACGGTCCGGCTCTTCCTCGTTGCTCTCCCGCGCATTCAGGTGTGCGGAACTCCCTGGGACTCTGTGACTGTGAGGGACTTGCTGTCTTGGGTATACGACGGTTGTTGTCCATCCGAGCGCCCCCACATGGCTGAGTTAGTCGCCTGGCGCTACGTCACATAGTTGTTCGGTGCACGTCACTCCCGAGCGACCCCGCGTTCTCGCTGTGGCTACCCGTGTACCCCTACTGCGTCCTGACCAGTTCGCTGGTCCTCTGTGCGCAGGCGCATCGCTCAGCAGTGGTTGGGTCTCCTTTGACTGCTCTGGCTTAGGCTTCCCTTTGCGTGGATGCGTTCTTTGATGCTGCGACGGTTCGCTGGCGCCGTCAGAACCTTTCTCCTGCTGGACGACGTCACCAGTTACTGTCTGCCCATGCCCGTCAGACTCCCTGGATTGACTTTCCCGCGCGGGGACCGTTCCCTACCGCGCGGTCGTCTCTACTCGGTCGCGGCCTGGGACGTACTGCGCGCCATTTTGGCTGCGCCTGGCTCGCCCGAGGGCTGACCTTTCAGACTCCCTGGGTTGCAGCTTGCGCGACCGTCTCAGGTGACTGACCTTTCAGACTCCCTGGGATTGCACGACCTCTGGCCTCTCAGACGCCCTGGGTTGCCGCTGCTTGCCGCCTGATCCGCGGCCCCGCGCGCGCTCGGGAATTTAGTCGCGGCCGCAGCCCAACCGTGACTGTTCGCCGCTGGCGCTTCCGCCTGCGGCTGTAAGAAAAAGAAGTATCCCCGCCAGTTCGACCGCAAGTGACGCCGTCGGGTATGGCCAAGACGCGAGGTCTGGGCTCCAGGCCCAGGAAAGGCTGGTCCCGTCATCGAGGGCCACGCGGCCAAGGGTCACGCTCCCGGTCGCTGTCCCGCTCCCTTGGCTCCCCGTCGGGCGCTTGTCAGTGCACGTCTACGGCTCGAGCCTCGTTCCACGCCCACGGAACCCCAGGCCGCGGCATTGCCCACCTTCCCCCCGTTCATGTCGATACTCCGTGTTGCCATTCAGCCTGTCTCGGGGCGCAAAGCGTGCTTTCTTGAAGAGAACGATCTCGGTCAGCTGGGTGCAGCGGCCACCCAACTATACAGAGTGGCATCCATCGCGCTGGCTCTGTGGGCCATATGGGCCCCCGACGTGCCATGCGGGGCCCAATGGGTCGGCAGCCCCATGGTCCTCGAGCGCCCCTTTGCGGCGCACAGACACGCAACCGGGGAGGGCGAGATGGCGCGGGCGGAAGACCCCCTCGGGCCACATCGCATAAGAGCTGTCCCGTGACCAAGGGGGGCCCGTTTCACCGCAGTGACAGGCAGCAACCTTAATGCCCGTGTCACCTCTTGGGAGTGAGGTGCACAACTCACATTGCGTATAGACTCCCGCAGGTCCTCTTGGGCCCTCAGCTCGTGTGGTATGGCTGCAATAATCCTGCCCGCGGCTCACTCTGGCCTTGTCCACGAGGACATGAGCCCGATTCGCCCGACAGGGCGCGCACCTCGGACGGCTGGGCGGCAGGCCTCAGGCCCCCCCCCGCATGCGCTCCGCGCCCTCGACGTCCGACTGCCCCGCGCTGTTGGCTTTCACCCGCCAGGCGGCGCCGCGCGCCGACGACATGCCCACCGCGCGTGTTGGGTCCTCAATAACGGTGCGAGCCTCTGGCTCCTCTCCCCCCTTTTATTCAAATGCTCTGCGGCTATCGGCTGCGCCTCCCTCCCCTCCCTCCTGACGCCCCCGTCGACTGTGGTGTCGGACCGACCGCGTGCGACGTTCACAGACCTGCTCCACATAGGAAGGGGCCACCATGGTCATAGTAAGTCCCTTGGCCGCCCACAGGCTAGCCTCGGGTGAGGGGATGACGCCGGGGACAGATGGCCCCCCACGGGCCGCAACGGCAGTGGGATGTCCCTTCGTGAAGGGGGCTCGTTTCACCGCAGTGACAGGCCCCGGCCTTACTGCACATGCTACCTCCTGGGAGCGAGGTGCACACTCACACTGCTTTTGGCCCCCACGGTATTCCTTGGGCTCTTAGCCCGTGCGGTCTGGCTACAATAACCCTGCCCACGGCTCTGTTTGGCATCGCTGTCATGGGCCCGCGTCGCCCGCTGGGGCGCTCTCTTTGAGTGGCCGGGGCGGCGGGCCAAGGGCCCCCCCCATGCGCTCCGCGCTCCTGAAGTCCGACGGCCTTGCCCGCGTGGATTCTCCCCCCCCTCGACGGCGCCGCGCGCCACGACTTGCCCACTTCACGTGTTGGGTCCTCGTCTGGGGGCGTTTGCGTCCGACGCCTCCTCTCCATTTATTCAAATGTTCTGCGGCTATGGGCTGCGCCTCCTCTCCTCCCCTCCTGACGCCGCCAACGACTTCTGAGGGGTGACGACGCCCGCAGCGTGGCTCTGGCCAATACCTTGGGACACTTCCTGGGGATGAGGTGCTTCCCTCTCGCATTGCGGGGTGATGCTGTGCTCGCTTGGATGGCGTGGGCTTTCGGCCAGTGGCGTCTTGCAGGCCTGGCCTTCCTCGTCTTGGCCGTTCCGCTCTTCGGCGCCGTCGCTCTGGAGTGCGACTTCCAGTTCATGTGGTGCATATTGTGCCAGGTTCACGCTTTTCCTGGCCGACGTTGCCCCCCGGCGTGGCAGACCTGTCTGACTCGGGCACGGTGATGCGGTGTCCACCCGTGATTGGGCCCTGTAGACTCGCCAGCGAGCACATGGTGCTCAGTGAGTGAGGCCACCTGCTTTTCTACCCCTCCTTCGTTCTTCTGCCGCCTCCCCCTTTCTTCGCCCTTGGTCCACCTGGGAGCCAGGTGCTCAGTTTCACTCCTTAGGCCCCCACTGTCGTGGGCTTAGCCCGTAGGCCTGGCTGAAATAACCCAGCCCACGGCTCACTTCGGCCTTGGTCACAATCACCTGGTCCCGCATCGTCTGCCTGGGCTCTCACTTTGGTGTGCTGTGGCGGCTGGCCGTTGGCCCCCCCGCTGTACCGCGCTCGTGCCGCCCCCTTTTTCGCCGCCTTTTAGAGGCCGGCTTGCATCGCGGCCTTCTTCCTTGGCACGCATTGCTTCCTGGCCATGTCTCGTGGGGCGTGCGCCTGCGTGTCTGTGTGTTCGGCTGTTGTTAGGGCAGCCCGACTAATATTCTGGGTGGGCGCCTCAGTCGTCCCGGTTTGCATGCTGCGCGTGCGTGGGTTGGCGCCCTCTCGGCTGCCTTCCTTCTCTCGCCGCCTGGCCTTCTGGTATTTGTTTCGTGCAGGGTTGGTTGTGTGCCTTCCTGCCGGCGCGGCTGGCTGTCGTCAGGACGGTCCGCTCTCTAGAATTTGTCCCGTGCAGGGTATGTGTTCGCCTGCTGGTCTGGTCGGCTGTTGTCGGGGCGGTCGGTCTAATATTCTGGCATGGTGCCGCTGTCGTCCTGTTCTACGTGTTGCGCGTGCGTGGGTTGGCGCCCTCTTGGCGGCTTCCTTCTTGCGTGGCCTGGCCCTCACTAATTATCTGGCATTGCGCCCCATTGCCTGTGATTGACACGCCCTCTGGACTTTTCCTTGCGGGCCGCCGAACAAAAAAAGTACCCCCGCCAGCGTCCGTAGCCCCTCTGGCTCAAGCCTGGCTCAAGCCCCCTTGGCTCAAGCCATCTCGGCTCGAGCGCGCCTCCCTTTCAGGTGCGCGCCTGCCGGAGCTGCTACTACTCGGCCGCGATGGCTCTGCATTCGTGGGACTGGAACGGCCGCGCTGCCGCAGGCTCTTCCGGCCGCTGGCAGCAGGCAGGAGAGCAATGGGGCCGAGGGCGCCCCCCTCTGACCAGTGGGCGGAGGCTGCAGCTTCCCTCGGCGGGGCGACGCCGCGGCCGAGGGCCGCCTGACAGGCCGCCGCAGGCTGGCCGCCTCCGGAGGCCGCCGGCCGGCCGCCGACGCGGGCGGGCCGCGGCACAGACCGCGCACCTCAGGCGCAGTCCCTTGAGACTGCCTCGGCACGACGCAGACGGCGGCGCGGTGCCGCCAGCGCCGATGGCGCCGTGGGCGCCGGGCGCGACGCTGGCGCCGCCGCCGCCGGCGGGGCCGCGGGCGCCGCGGGCTCCGCGGGCGCCGCGGGCGCCGCCGGCGCGCCGGCGCGCTGGGGCCGGCGCCGCGGGCTCGGCGGCCGGCGCCGCCGGCGCGCCCCTGCGGCCGCCGGCGCCGCGGCTGCCGGCCGCCGCCGCCGCCGCTGTGGCGGAGGCGGCCGCCGCGGCGGCCGCGGGCCGCGCAGCCGGCGCCGCGGCCGCCGTGTCCCCGCGCGGCCGCCCGTGGGCCCGCCGCCGCGGGCGCCGCCGCGGCCGCCGCGGCCGCCGCCGCTGCAGCTGCACCTGCAGGAGCAGCAGCAGCGGCAGCAGCGACAGCAGCAGCAACAACAGCCGCAGCAGCAGCGGCGGCAGCAGCAGCCGCAGCAGCAGTACCTACAGCAGCAGCCGCAGCGGCTGCAACTGCAGCCGCGACAGCAGCAACAGCAGTAGCCGCAGCAGCAGGGCAGCAGCAGCAGCAGCAGCAGCAACAGCCGCAGCAGCAGCAGCAGCAACATACCCCGGCAGCTGCAGCGGCAGCAGCGGCAACCGCAGCAGCGGCTGCAACAGCGGCAGCACCCCCGACCACAGCCGCAGCGCAGCAGCTACAGGTGCTGCAGCAACAGCACCCCGCAGCTGCAGCAGCAACAACACCCCCCTCAGCAGCCACAGCAACCGCCGCATCACCCACAAACACAGCCGCACCACCAGCGACAGGTGCTGCAGCAGCAGCAACAGCAGCCCCAGCAGCAGCAGACCCTCCCCGGGGACGAGAGACCCGCGAGCCTCAAAGTACCCTCTCTGACGACCAGAAGGCGGTGCCCCTGCTCCCTGACAGCCTCCTAGGCACCTCTGGGAGCCAGCAGAACCCGCGAGAAGACTCAGAGGTACCCATGCCCCCTCAGCAGCAGCAGCGGCGCAGAGAAAATGAGAGGGGGGCCGCGGCGGAGTCGGCGGAGGCTGCGGAGGCCGCGGAGTATCGGGGGCCCGAAGCGGCGGAAGCCTTTGAAGGTGCGGAAGTGGCACGAGCCTTCGTCCGTGTTTCTGGATTAGAGCCGGGTGGGCAGGGGGTGGCCCCCGAAAGTGCCGACGGCAGCCGCGACAGTCAGCTAAACGAGATCCCGGAACAACAGGGGCTCGCTTGCCATGCTGTGCCCCCCCCCCCCCCCTCCCCTTCAAAACAAACAGACCGTCAGCAGGCCGCTGGGGGCGCCACAGACCCATCAGGGGGACCATGGACCAACCGTCCAGACGCAGGACAGCGAAGCCATCCACTGGCTCGTCGGGAGAACCCCCTTCGCGCCCATTCGCCCCCCTTCCCCTGCCAGTGAACCCGCTCTAACGGGCGGCGAACCCCGGGCGCTCTCTCCAGACGTCCAGGGCACGACTGACAGAGAATCTTGTGCTCTGGCACGTGCGCGCGCCTGGCGCAACCAGCGGCGCCCCCGAGACCGGCGAGAGTCCTGCGCACCCGGGAGCGACGGCGGGCACAGGCCCGAAGGCGAACGCCAGCGAAAGGGGCCTCTCCCCGCGCGCCACAGAGCAGCGTCCGCCCTGGCTGCCGGAGACGATCCGACCCCCGCCTGGCGGCCAACCACGCGGCCCGCCTCTCCCCGCAGAACCCCGCCAGGCGCGCAGCTGGAACTGTCGCGAGCAGATCGCGAGCTCCGGCCAGGACAGCGAGGCGGGTGCGCTGGGGACTTGCGGCCAGGATACACGGCAGCACCAATGGCTTGACTCGCGCCGATGGCCAGAGCCCGCGGACCCCGACACGGGGCAGCAGCTGCACAAAACAGAAATCAACAACATCCAGTGGGACCTGCCCGGGGAGACACCCGGCGAGGCCATGAGGCGGCTCCAAGTCACACTGGCAACAATGTTCACAGGCACCTGGCATGCTTTCGCCAAGCGGCAGTCCGTGCCTGGCAGCAAAGGCGCGCTCGACCCGCTTCGGCGCGACCCGCAAACCTGCCGCCTCCTCCTGGAATCCTTCCGCAGCCGCAAGTGCGACGTACGGGTCGTCAGCGACGCGCTGGGCCTCGACGTCGACTGGACTCGGCTGTGGCATCTGCGCCCGGGTCGAAGCGGCGGAGCGAGCAGGGGTCGCCGCGCGGCAAAGGGCCACCCGGACACCCGGGCACCCAGGAAGGGCAGAAAACAATGGCCGGCCGTCCCCCCACAGTTTCCGCTGCCGCCCCAAATCGTGGCATCGCACGCGCGGGGATCAGGTGCGGGGAGGATGGTCACTGGCAGCAGGCCCGTTGCTGCCCAGCAAAACGCGGCCTGCGATAGGGATGCATCCGGACCCTGCGGCCCTGAGCGCACGCGGGGGCTGCTGTACCTCGGGCCCAGGGCCTCCCTCGGGGGGTCAAGGCGCCCTCGCATCCCCGTTCTGGCTGCCAAGGGCTTTTCTTCGCCTCCCCCCCGTGCGCGCTTCGTCTTGGCCGCGACCGGACACGGCGGCCCTGGGCGCACGCGGGGGCCTGCCTGTGCCACGGGCCGGGGCCTCCCACCGGGGCTCAAGGCACTCTCGCATCCCAGTTCTGGCAGCCACGGGCCATCCTTCGCCCCCCCCCCGTGCGCGCTTCGTCTTCGCGGCGCTCGCTGTCATCAATTGCAGCGCTGAGAGCAGAGGGGCTCGGAGGCACTATCCAATCATAGATGGGGCTCTCGCAGACACACTTTTCATCAAATCGTGTTAACCCCCCCGTGTCAACGAAAGGTCGATGTTTCATAGATGGGGCTCTCGCAGACACACTCTCCATCAAATCGGGTTATGCGGCGGTTAGCTGCACCCCCGGTGTCAACGAAAGGGGCAGCCACCGGGCTCCGCGACCCTGGGCGCACGCCGGGGCTGCCTGGACCACGGGCTCGGGGCCTTTCACGGGGGCGCAAAGCACTCTCGCATCCCTGCTCTGGCTGCCAAGGGCCGTCCTTCGCCCCCCCCCCCCCGTGCGCGCTTCGTCTTCACGGGGCCAACTCTCACCGGTTGCTGCGTTGAGAGCAGGTGCGTGAAGGGTGTGCACTGGCTGCAGCTCCTCCCCGCCCAGCATGGCGGCAACCAACGAAAGGGGCCTCAGACCGCCAGGTTGTCAATGGCTGCAAGTACTGTTCCCGCTCGACGGAGTCAGCGAAAAGGACCGCCACCGGGCTCAGCCACCCTCGGCGCACGCAAGGGCCTGCCTGGACCACGGGCTCTGGGCCTTTCACGGGGGCTCAAGGCACTCTCGCATCCCTGCCCTGGCAGCCAGGGGCCGTCCTTCGCCCCCCCCCCGTGCGCACTTCGTCTTCGCAACGCCCACTGTCACCAGTTGCTGCGCCGAGAGCAGGTGCGTGAAGGGTGTGCGCTGGCTGCTGCTCCTCCCCGCCTAGCATGGCGGCAGGTGGCCAACGTGTTCTGTGTCTGCAGGGGGGTCTGGGTGCGTGCCCCGCGTCCCGCGGGTTCCCCCCGGGGCTTTCGCATCCTGGCGCTGTCCTCCCTGGGGTGTCTGCTGCTGGGCTCGGGTCCGCCCTAGGGCTCAGGTACTCTTGCGTCCCTGTGCTGTCGGTTCAGCGGTGGCGGAGGCACCATCCGTGAAACGTGATCCACAGGCTCCGGCGCATCGCTGGGATGTGGGGTGCTAAGTTAGTGCCCGCGTCGTCAGTGGCAGCGCTGGGTTGTAAAATGTTTCCTAGCGGCGGGCACCTGCTCCCCCCGTCCTTCCACGCAGGTGCTCGTGGCGACTAGCTGCGACCCCCAGAATCTCAGCGACGAGTAGTTGCAACCCCCGATGAGATAAAAGGGACATCATAGCGGTGATCAGCTTCCCCACCATTCTGAGCGGCAAATGCGCTCACTGTCATCTATAGAGTGCTGAGAGCAGAGGCGGAGACACTATCCATTCATAGCTGGGGCTCTCGCAGACACACTTTCCATCAAATCGTGTTCTGCGGCGGTTAGCTGCGCCCCCCGTGTCAACGAAAGAGACCGCCACCGGGCTCCGCGGCCCTGGACGCACGCCAGGGCTGCCTGGACCACGGGCTCGTGGCCTCTCACGGGGGCACAAGGCACTCTCGCATCCCTGCTCTGGCTGCCAAGGGCCGTCCTTCGCCCCCCACCCGTGCGCGCTTCGTCTTCGCAGCGCCCACTGTCTCCGGTTGCTGCACTGAGAACAGGTGCGTGCAGGGTGTACACTGGCTGCAGCTCCTCCTCGCCCAGCATGGCGGCAGCCAACGAAAGGAACCTCAGACCGCCAGGTTGTCAATGGCTGCAAGTACTGTTCCCGCTCGACGGAGTCAGCGAAAGGGACCGCCACCGGGCCCAGCCACCCTGGACCCACGCAGGGGCCTGCCTGGACCACGGGCTTGGGGCCTTTCACGGGGGCTCAAGGCACTCTCGCATCCCTGCCCTGGCAGCCCAGGGCCGCCCTTCGCCACCCCCCCGTGCACGCTTCGTCTTCGTAGCGCCCACTGTCACCAGTTGCTGCGCCGAGAGCACGTGCGTAAAGGGTGTACACTGGCTGCATCTCCTCCCCGCCCAGCATGGCGGCAGGTGGCCAACGTGTTCTGTGTCTGCAGTTGGGTCTGGGTGCGTGCCCCGCGTCCCGCGGGTTCCCCCCGGGGCTTTCGCATCCTGGCGCTGTCCTCCCTGGGGTGTCTGCTGCTGGGCTCGGGTCCGCCCTGGGGCTCAGGTACTCTTGCATCCCTGTGCTGTCGGTTCAGCGGTGGCGGAGGCACCATCCTTGCAATCGTGATCCACAGGCTCCGGCGCATCGCTGGGATGTGGGATGCTAAGTTTGTGCCCGCGTCGTCAGTGGCAGCGCTGGGTTGTACAGTGCTTCCTAGCGGCTGGCAGCTGCCCCCCCCGTCCTTCCACGCAGGTGCTCGCGGTGAGTAGCTGCGACCCCCAGGATCCCAGCGGCGAGTAGCTGCGACCCCCGAGGAAATAAAAGGGACATCGTAGCGGCGATCAGCTTCCCCACCGCTCTCAGCGGCAAGTGCGCTCACTGCCATCAATTGCGGCGCTGAGAGAGCAGAGGCGGAGGCGCTATCCAATCATAGATGGGGCTCTCGCAGACACACTTTCCATCAAATCGTGTTCTGCGGCGGTTAGCTGCGCCCCCCGTGTCAACGAAAGGTCGATGTAGCATAGATGGGGCTCTCATCATAGCGGCGATCAGCTTCCCCACCACTCTCAGCGGCAAGTTACTGCGACCCCCCGCGATGTTAATGGTTCCAGGCGGCGGTCAGCTGCCCCCCCAAAGGCGCATCTTGCTGCTGGCTCACACAATGTAAATGGTGCTTTGCGGCGGTTAGCTGCACCCCCCTCTCTCAGCGCAGGTGATCTCGGCGAGAAGTGCACATTCAACAGAGACCTCAGCTGCGAGTAGCTGCGCCCATCGATGTAACATGTATCCTAGCGGCAGTTAGCTGCGACCCCCCTTTCTTCCACGCAGGTGCTTGCGGATAGTAGCTGCGATCCGACCCCCGAGAATGTCCCAGGATATGACCATGGCCCCTTAGACCTCGGATTCGGGGCCTGGCCGAGGGGTGCGGCGGTGCTTTTCCTCGCCTCTCCCCTGTCGGGCCTGGCGGGTGTCCCCCGCCCTCGGCCTCGGGGCCTGCCAGACGTGCTATCAGACGTCGGGGTGGTTGCCCCCCCTCCCAGGGCCGCCCGTGTTCCGCGCTTCGTGGTCTGGCTCTCCCTCTCTGCGGAGTGTGCTTCGGCCCTGGAGGACCTCGTGGTGTGTGTGTAGGGTCTCGGGTTTTGGGGACAGTGACAATCGGCGGACTGGGCGTGGCTTGCCTCCTGGCCCACGTGTCCTCCACCGTGCAGCTCCCCCAGGCGCCTCGACCTTTGACACCGCAGGAGGCAGCACTACCACCAGTGCCGCCCCCCCCCTCACTCCTCCGCAGGCGGTGCGTCCCCGCCTGCGGGCCCCCCCCCCCTCTCTGAGGCCTGGCGCCGTGCCGGCACGCGCTGCGTGGCCCACAGTCGCTTGTCCCCCCCTTGCCCTGTGGAGTGGTCACTCGGGTGTTGGGTCGCCACGGAGTGGTTCAGCCTTCCGCGGCAGGACAGCACCCAGGCTCCCACCAGCTGCCGGCCAGTGCGCCGCCTCATCCGCGACAACTGCTTGGCTTGCAGACGTCGTCGCGGGCGTTCGGAGTCTGGCGCCCCGCAGGCGACTCACTCCACCGGCCTCCCACTTGCCTCCACTGCAGCAGGACCCCCCCTGGCAGGCTGCGCAGGCGCTTCACCAGTAGACGGCGGTGCTCCACGCCTGCGGATCTCTTCGCTTCAGGGATCGGCATCGCAGTTGCGTCTTGGACACAGCCGCATGGCTCCACCTGGCACTGGGGTGCGGATTACTGAGGTCTGGGCGCCGTGTGGTTCAGCCTGCTACGCTTGTACAGCCCTCGGTTTTGTTTCTGATTCGCACACTCTGCCGCTTGTCCACCTCGGTTTACACTGCGGCGCCTATGTGCGTTCGCTTGGAATTCGTTTCGTTTTGTATTGTGCGTGTGCAACTGCGCTTGTTGTGCAGGTGCGAACCGGCTTGCCGACGTGGCGGCGGTGTTTTTGCATCGTGCCGCACGCCCTGGACTTTGCCTCTCGCCGCCAGACCGTTGTCGCGCGGCCGCCGACCAAAAAGTATCCCCACCAGCCAGCGCGTAACACAGAATTCCCTGGCATTTTGTTAGGGCTGCACGTTGCTCGAGCTTCCCTGGGCGTTCCAGTTCAGCCAGCCAGCCCCCGCCCTGCTGCGCAGGTGCCGCCTTGTGAGCTGGCCCGGCCGGCCTGTGTCGCGCCCAGTAGCTAATTAGGCTTGCCCGTCGGCCCGGACACCCTGTTCGCCGCCTGCGCTCTTCGCTTGCGGCCGCGACCCCCCCTATACAAAAAATATCCTCACCAGCCCATCTAGAAACATATCGCCAGGCGAGGTGCCTTGACCAGGGAAGTGTAGAAGCATGCAGTGTAACAGCCGCCTGGGATTTTTTGTTATATATAGATATATAATATTTGTTATTCGTTTTTTTTCGGGGGTCTTTTGGAGCCATCTTGGGTCTCTCTTGGGGTCCTCGCGGAGCCATTTGGGGCACTCTTGGGACCCTGTTGGGGCTCGTTTAGGGGTTCTTGGGGCCCTGTTGGAGCTCTTTTGGAGGGTCTGGGAGGCTTTTTTTTGAGGTAATTTTGGGCACACTGTTCAAAAAGAGGGGGGGGCTCTAAATTCAGTCCCCCCCCATCGGAGGTTGAACAATTGTGTCTTGGGACCGTCTTGGGGCGCCCTTGGGGCTCTTGGGTGCTCTCGGGGCCCTCTTGGGGCCTTTTTTGGCTCCTCCTGGGGCTCTCTTGGTCCGTCTTGGGGCCGTTGTAAGGCCCCAAGAGCTCATCAGAAGCAGAAAGGCTAGAAGGTACAACACATGGATGTTCCTTCAGTTTGGGAGCCATTTTGACCTCTTGGGGGGGTCCTTGGAGGGCTCGGAAGGCACTTGAAACCGTCTTGGGACCGTCTTGAGGCATCTTGAGCCATCGTGAGGTATCTTGAGCCATCTTGGAGGCCATCGTGGGCTCCCGGAGACCCTCTTGGAGACATCTTGGGCCATCTTGGACGCTCTAACTCTCCGCCCCTCCCCCTCCTGGGCCCAGGGGAGGGGGTATGGAGGGGTAACCTTCTCCCCCGAGCAGGGAAGGAGGGATTTTGGAAGAGAGAAGACAAGAGTTCGTTAAACCAGCTACGCGCAGAGGGCTGGTGGGATTTGACGATTTCTTGTGGGTACTTGGAAGGCTGTGGCCTTCCTTCAAGGCTTCTCATCCTTTTCTCTTGTGTCGTGGAAGCTGATTGGCGCCTCTTCGAGTCACCTGAGGGGCTGTGGGTTGACATTTCGTGAATGTGGGGAAGTCGGTCCATCTTTGTGAGTGGCTTTGTGACTTTGTTGGGCCACATCTGCGTCGGGCCGGGCCACCCAGGGATCCTCCGGAGGGATGGGGGGGGCCTGCGCCTGAGCGTGGTAAGGTGCAGAGGGGGGGCAGAGGACTCGCGGAAACCCTACCAGGCAGCATTTGGCATTGTGGATTCAGTGCTTTGGTCATCAATGTCGAGGTGCGTTTCCTCAGCAACTTGGGTCAACAAGCGTTTTGGCACCAGCCAGGGCACCGCAAACTGCACTCAGCTTTCTTGTCTTCCGCTGCGCGACTGGTCTCCTGTCGCTCGACTTCTTGGAATGGCTGCGGTCTGGCAGGCACCCCGCGCCGTGTGCCTTGCGCTCTTGGTCTACAGCATGCCCACCGCGACCGCCCTGACAGCGCAGATGAACAGCACGGCCAAGTACGGATGGCGACGTGCCTTGACGGCGCAGATGAACAGCACGGCCAACCACGGATGGCGTCAGGCTGCGGCTGCGGCGTGCTCCGACGGAGACGTAATGGCTGCTGATTCTGATGGCACAGTTCTAAGTTCGGTGTCTGCTGGCGTTCCGTTCCATCCGTGGATCCTTTATTCAAACACTTGGTACCCCATTTGCGGGCATTGTTTTTGGGATAGTGGCTATGGGGCGTCCACGGTCTGTCAGATGCTGGGTTTCTCAGGCGGCGGACTGACCCAGACCCACTTACCGTCTAGCGTTGATGCCATGCCCATAGGCTACTGCCAGCCGGGAGAGCCTCTCACGCATTGCACCCGTGGATGTAACGCATGGGGAAATCTCGACTATCATGGTGGATGGTGCAACGCAGGCTGGGACGTGGGTTTGCAAGTCCAATGCTCCGGCGTTGGCGTGGTTCGTTCGTGCACCGCGGCGACGTCATCTTTCACTCCGTCCCCAACGCCAGCTCCGACGCCAGCTCCAACGCCAGTTCCGACAACAGCTCCGACGCCACCTCCAGCGGCTTGCAATTCTCCTGCGAGATATTGGAGGCTCACGGTGACCAAAGGCGGGACTTACGGTTCAGGCGGCCTCGCAGATGGGCATTATTGTTTTGGCGGATATGGGCCGTACGGATTTGCGATTTACGACAATTCTTCCACGCGCATTCTGCCTTCTGCCGTCGATTGCACAGAATGCCGCTGGTCGTACGGAGATGATCTATTATTTAAGTCGTTCACCCAGGGGCACCATTGGTGCGTTTGGTCCCCTCAGAGGAACGGCCGAAGCGTAGTGACCATCACATTTCATTCGGACACTGTTCCTGTGGAATATCGTTTTGATTGCGGTGGTGCCAGCAATTGCCCTGCCAGTTGGACAATTGAAGCGTCCCTTGATGGTGCAACATGGAGCCACGTCGATGCGCAAAGTGACCGACCACCAAACAACCCCCAGATCTACTCCATTGAGGCTTGCGAGCCCGCCCAGGCGACGCCATCGCCAACTTCGCCACCTGTTGCGGGCGGTGCAGGTGCTGGAGTTTCCGCAGTCGGCGATCCCCATCTGCAGAATATCCATGGCGAGCGGTTCGATCTGATGAAGGCGGGCAAGCACGTTCTGATAAGTATCCCTCGTGGAGCTGTCGCGGAGAACGCTTGGCTTCGTGTGCAGGCCGATGCGCGCCGATTGGGTGGACACTGTGCGGACATGTACTTCCAAGAGTTGAATGTGACGGGGTCTTGGGCAGAGGACAAGCGCGCTGGAGGGTATCATTACGCCGTGGCTCAACATGATGCCGAGACTCCTGGCTGGGTTGCCTTTGACAAGGTCGAGCTCAAAGTCGTTCGTGGACGTACGGACAGCGGCCTCCTATACCTGAATCTGTATGTGAAGCATTTGGGGCGAGCTGGGGTGGCAGTCGGAGGGCTACTGGGAGAAGATGACCACGGGGACGTGAGCATCCCTTCGGAAGCTTGCGCGCAGCGTTTGGCCCTGGCAGCGGGGGCGCCTGGCGGCCGCTCCGCGGCTTCACTTGCAGTGGCAAGCCTCGCGTGAGAAGGCGCCCTGATCCTTTCGACAGACCGGGCCGCAGAGGCCGCTGCGATCCGCGCATCCGTCGGACTGGGCGAGCCGCCCCCCTGCCAGGGACTGCGTGGCATTCCGGCTGTCACCCTTCTGTGATTCGATGAAGAACTTCCGACGTGTCATAGCAACGTGTATGTAGCAGGTCGTTGGCAGGGGTACAGCGCGCGTCGGGCACGGGTAGGGTTTGCGGGCACATGCCTCCGATCATTCCATCGCTTCGCTCATTCCGCCGGCCCGTACTGTGCCAGCGCAGGCGTCTGCCTGCGCGTTCGTGGCCTCTGGGGGCCCCTTGGGGTCCGCTGGGATCTGCCTGGGTCCGCTGCGGTCCTCTGGGGTCCGCTGGGGCAGGGTTCGCTGGGGCCCGCTGGGGTCCGCTAGGGTCCGCTGCGGTCCGCCAGGGTCCACTAAGGTCCGCTAGAGTCCGCTGGGGTCCGCTAGGGTCCGCTGGGGTCCGCTGGGGTCCGCTGGGGTCTGTTGGGGTTCGCTGGGGTTCGCTGGGGTTTGCTAGGGTTCGCTGGGGACCGCTAGGGTCCGCTAGGGTACGCTGGGGTCCGCTAGTGTCCGTTCGGGTTTGCTTGGATTCGCCAGTGTCGGCCAGTGTCCGCTGCGGTCCGCTGGGGTCCGCTAGGGTCCGCCACGGTCCGCTGGGGTTCGCTGGGGTCCTCTGCGGCCCGCTGCGGTCCGCTGCGGTCCGCTGCGGTCCGCTGTGGTTCGCTGCGGTCCACTGCGGGCCGCTGCGGTCTGCTGCGGTCCGCTGGGGTCCACTAGTGTTCGTTGGGGTCCGCTAGGGTCTGCTAGGGTCCGCTGGGGTCCGCCAGGGTCCGCTGCGGTCCGCTGCGGTCCGCTGGGGTCCGCTGCGGTCCGCTTCGGTCCGCGGGGGATCGCTGGGGCCCGCTGGGGCCCGCTGGGCTCCGATGTGGCCCGCCGGGATCCGCTGGGATCCGGAGCGGTGCCCGGGGCGGGGCCTGGAGCGGGGTTCAGAGCGGGGTTTGGTGGGGGTTCGGTGGGGGTCTGGTGCGGGACCAGAGGAGTCCGGGGTGGCTCTCTGGCCCAAGTCGGCGGGGGGTGAGGATGCCTATCCAGGCCATCTTGGGGCTGTCTTGTGCTCCTTTCGGACCGTCTTTGGGCTGTCGTGGGGCTGCTTTGGGCAGCTTCGAGGCTGTCTTTGGCCCCTCTCGGTCGTGTGGGGTTCCCTTGAGGCTGCATTGGCGGCCTCTTGGGGCTTTCTTGGGCCATGCAGGGGTTCTCGTGTGCTGTCCTGCTTTCTCGGGCCATGCAGGGGCTCTCGTGTGCCGTCCTTAGCCCGTCTTGGCCCGTCTTGAGGCGCTTGCCCAGGCCCGTCCTGAGCAGTCTGTTTGTCTGGTGCGCCCCTCCTTGGGCTAATTTGGTTCCCTTTAAACGCCCTCTTGGAACAATCTTAAGCCGAGAGGGTCAGGAAACGGGAACACTTGCAACTTCTAGCAGTGTTTTCTAGCAGAATTGCTTGGTGCAGTCTACGTGGTGCAACTAATTTCTGTTCGCAGTGAGTTGTCCACTCCACTGCTCGCGCAAACATCCCACCCACCCACCCGCAACTTGGTTCGCAAAATCTCTTCAGACCGTGACGGTGGGTACCAAATGGCACTTGGCACCGATAGCGACGCCGACGACGACAGCGACAACGACGACAACGACGCCGACAACGAGTACGACGACACCGACGACGTCTCCAACGACTTCGACGACGCCGACGACGACGACGACGACGACGCCGACGACGCCGACGACGACGACGATGACAACGACGACTTCGATGACGACGCCGACGACGACAACAACGACACCGACGACCACGACGACGACGTCAACGACGCCGACGACGTCGACGACGACGGCGGCGACGACGACGACGCCGACGTCGACGACGAGGACGACGACGGCGCCGACGCCGACGACGACGACGAAGACGACGACGACGTCGCCAACGAAGACGACGACGAGGGAGGAGGGAGGACGACGACGGCGACAACGACGACAACGACGAGGGAGGAGGGAGGGAGGACGGCGACGACGCGAACGACGAAGAAGGAGGAAGGACGGCGACGCCGACGACGACAACGACGAGGGAGGAGAGAAAACGACGACGACGACAACGACGACGACGACGGCGACGAAATACAAGGGACGACGACGAAACGCCGACGACGGACGACGACGACGACGAGGGAGGAGGAGGAAGGACGACCACGGCGACAACGACGACGGAAACGACCACGACGCCAAAGAGGACGACGACGACAAACACGAGGAAAGACAGAGGACGACGTAGGCGACGACGACGACGACGCGGGAGGAGGGAGGACGGCGACGACGACGACGACGACGCCGCAAGAGCGCGCGCGCACGCTTTTGTTGAAAATCCGTGCTGCGAAACCTTGTGTTTTTGTAGGTTTTTTGGACGCACGATTTTAAAATCCTTCCAACACCGATGGGTTTTGAAGGATTTCGGCGTACGCGCGCGACGACGCGCGCGTCTGCACTTCGTCTGATTTTTTGCAGAGGATTCTCGCGACGGCACACGCGCAAGGGCGTTCGACAGATTTCGACATGCGCGCGCGCGACGCCCGTTTGGTAGCATGTTGTGAAAATCTTGAAAAACCGATGGTTTTTCTTCAGATTTCGCAAGAGCTCGCGCGTAAGCTTTTTTAGCAAATCAGTGTTGGAAACTCGATTGCGAAATCCTTCCGGCACCGACGGTTTTTGAAGGATTTCGGCATGCGCGCGCGACGACGCGCGCGTGTGCACTTCGTCCCATTTTTTGCAAGGGATTCGTGAACAAGTGTTATGTTAGAACAAGACATGTCACCGCATAGTGTTTTTTTAGACGGGAACCGCAGGGGGGGGAACCCGGCTTGGCTGGGATGGTATGATTTTATAGTTAGGACGGAAGAATGTGCATAATACATATATATATATATATGTAGATCTAGATGTATATGTTTATGTATATGTATATGTATATGTATATGTATATGTATATGTATATGTATATGTATATGTATATGTATATGTTTATTTATATGTATATGTATA
>CAUYUJ010004065.1:37500-45000 GCA_963575745.1 Prorocentrum cordatum | reverse complement strand
TCGTCGTCGTCGTCGTCGTCGTCGTCGTCGTCGTCGCCGTCGCCGTTCGCCCGCCGGCCGTCGCCGTCGCCGTCGCCGTCGCCGCCGTCGCCGTCGCCGTCGCCGTCGCGTCGTCGTCGCCGTCGCCTTCGGCCTTCGCTGCCGCCGTCGCCGTCGTCGCCTTCGCCGTCGCCGCCGTCGCGCAGTCGCCGTCGCCTTCGCCGTCGTCGCCGTTGCCGTCGCCGTCGTCGTCGTCGCCGCCGTCGTCGCCGTCGCCGTCGTCGTCGCCGTCGCCGTCGCCGTCGCCGTCGCCGTCGCCGTCGCTGTCGCTGTCGTTGTCGCCGTGCCGTTGCCGTCGCCGTCGCCGTCGTCGTTCCCGTCGCCGTCGTCGCCGTCGCCGCCGCCGCCGCCGCTACCGCCGTCGTCGTCGTCGTCGTCGTCGTCTTCGTCGTCTTCGTCGTCGTCGTCGTCGTCGTCGTCGTCGCCGTCGTCGTCGTCGTCGTCGTCGTCGTCGTCGTCGTCGTCGTCGTCGTCGCCGTCGCCGTCGCCGTCGCCGTCGCCGTCGCCGTCGCCGTCGCCGTCGCCGTCGCCGTCGCCGTCGCTGTCGTTGTCCTCGTCGCCGTCGCCTTCGCTGTCGCCGTCGCTGTCGCCGTCGTCGTTGTTGTCGTCGTCTCGCCGCCGCCGTCGCCGTCGTCGTGGCTTCCGCCCAGCGGGCCCGCCGGGTGGACGAGGGAGGCCTCGATCGGCGCGGGCGTGTGCCAGCTCAGGGTCTCCTGTGCCCGGCTAGGGGTGCCCTTGCGCCGCCGGGTGCAGTTCTCCCCCTCGGGCGTGGCCGAGAGGCTCCAAGAGGTTCCTCCTCTCGCCCCTCGCTCTTCTCCTTCCCCGCCCCGCTTTCTGCTCCCCTCCGCTTTCCGCCCCCTCCGCCCTCCAATGCTTCGGCTCTCCTCTTCTCCCCCCTCCCTCTGCCCTCCGCTCCTTCGGCTCTCCGCCCTCCGCTCTCCGCTCCCTCAGCCCTCCGCTCCCTCAGCTCTCCGCCCCCTCCCCGCCCTGCGCTCCCCTCGCTCTGCGCTCCCCTCGCTCTTCTCGCCCTCCCCCCCCCCCTGCCCTCGCCCCCTGTGTCCGCTCCCCCCCCGCTCCGATCGCCCGCCCTCCTCTCCTTCGGCTCCCCGCCCCCCCCCCCCCCCTTTCTCTGCCCAGGCACCCCGTGCCTCGATCTTAGTCGAGGCGCGGGCTCCCGACCTCTCGGCCGCTCCCCCTCGGGCGACGGGGCCTACACGTGTCCACGGCCCCTTGGCCGGCCCTTCTCAGGCCCAGGAGCTGTGAATACGCCTTCCAGGCCGCGCCAGGGGGGCGTGGCGTATACACAGCTGCTGGGTTTGGGGTGGGCCCGGCCAGGGAGCAGTGGATATGCGTACGGACTTCGCCGTCCTGTTCCGGGGGACCTGTTCCTCACCCTGGATCTTCCTTGATGGCCCCGAGGCCCAGTACGGGCCCCGAGAGGCCGCAAGCCATGACAAGCCTCCGCCTCCAGCTTGCTCGAGGCGCCGGATGACTGGGCTGATATCGGCGATAACCATAGCAACGATTACGATAATGATAGCAACGATCACAACGAGCACAACGATAACGACAGCGATAACAACGATGAATACTTTTCTCTTGTTCCCCCCCCGCTCCGCCCCGGCGGCCCGCTCCCCCCCGGCGGCCCAGGCGCTCGCCAGGTCCTTCTCCGAGAGGTGCCCCCCGGACGGGCTCCCCGAGGCCCCGGGGGGGGCGACCCGCCGCCCGCCCGCCGCCGAGGGGCTCTGGGCGTCAGGTGCTAGGCGGAGGCACGGTGATCGTGTGCCGTCGCCGTCGCCGTCGTCGTCGGCGTCGGCGTCGTCGTCGTCGTCGTCGTCGTCGTCGTCGTCGTCGGTGTCGCGCGTCGGCGTCGGCGTCGGCGTCGCGCGTCGCGCGTCGGCGTCGGCGTCGGCGTCGTCGTAGTCGTCGTCGTCGCCAGAGTCGGCGTCGGCGTCGCCGTCGTCGTCGTATGCCTCGAGCCCTGCAAGGTCGGCCTGCCATTGAGTTCGAACTTGTAAGCACTGGGGGGTCTGGGACGGGCGCGCATCTTATGGCAGATTACCAGCTCAGCCATCCTCCCGGCCCTGCACCTTGGCCATCCTCCTGGCCCCAAGCCTCGGCCATCCTCCCCGCCTCGCACCTCGGCCATCCGCCGCGAAATGTCGCCCCACATCGGCCTTCAAACTGCCGCGTCTGGACTGCCAGGGCCCCCATGGTCGCCGCAAAGATGCAGACCCCCCCTGGGGCTTACGAGTTCGAACTGCCTCGAGCCACGCAGTCTCGAACCCACATCGAGTTCGAGCGGCCTCGAGCACTGCAGGCTCGAACTCAAGTTGAGTTTCTACCGAATGGAGCCCTGCAACTTCGAACTCAAGGTGAGTTCGAACCGCCTCGAGCCCGGCAAGGTCGAACTCAAGGTGAGTTCGAACCGCTTCGAGCCCGGCAAATTCGAATTCAAATTGATATTGAACCGCCTCAAGCTCTACAAGTTCGAACTCACATTGAGTTCGAGTCGCCTCGAGCCCTGCATCTTCGAACTCAACTGAGTTCGGATCGCCTCGAGCGCTTCAGGCTTGAACTCAAATTGACTTCGAACCTGAAAGGCCCGAGGCGGTTCGAACTTACATTGAATTCGAGCCGACGCGAGCCTTTCAACTTGGAACTCAACTAGACTTCGGACTGATGCGAGCCATGCAAGTTCGAACCCAAGTCGAGTTCGAATCGCCTCCAGCCATGCAGGTTCGAAATCAATTCGAGTTCGACTTCGAAGGGCTTGGGGTGACTCGAGATTAATGCCAGTTCGAACCGACGCGAGACCTTGAAGTTTGAACTCCAAGTGAGTTCGAACTGCCTCGAGCGATGCAGGCTCGAGCTCAATTCGATTTCGAGCTTGGAAGGGTCGGGGGCGAATAGAATTCAGTCTGAGCGACGCGAACCCAATTCAAGGTCGAACTCGAATTGAGTTTGAACCGCCCCGTGCCCTGCAGGTTCGAACTGAATTGGAGTTTGAGCTTGAAGGACCTGGGGTGTTTCGAACTGAACTTGAGTTCGAACCGACGCGAGCCCTTCATCGGGGAAACGTAAGACTCGAGTACGCGGTGACTCGGGTTCGCCTACGTTTCTTGGCGAGCCCGTCCTGAAATCTGTCGGTCCAGTTTTCGTGGGATGCCTGCGGCGGGAGCCCCCGTCAAATTTCAAACTGGGTCGGGTCATTTTTATGGTGGCTCCGTCAGGCCAACCCGAGTCCCCCTAGCCCGAGACTTGAGTTGAGCCGCCTCGAGCCCTGCACGTTCGAATTCAATTCGAGTTCGAACTTGAAGGGTCCGAGGAGGTTGGAACACAGTTTCTCGAAACGACAGGAACCCTTCAATATCAAACTCATGTTGAGTTCGAATCGCCTCAAGCCCAGCAGGTTCGAACTCAATTCGAGTTCGAACCAGCGCGAGCCCGTCTAGTTCGAACTTACATTGAGTTCGAACCGCCTTGAGCCCTGCAGGTTCGAAGTCAAGCTGTGTTCGATGATGCTTCTGATGGCTGGTGATGCAGATGTGGTTTCGACACCGAAAACCAGAGAACGTCGAACGAGTCGATCGTCCCCCAAACAATCGCGCTACCGACGGCCAGACCGAACGAACTCTATCAGGGAACAAACTTTCGGACCGTAGTTTTTTTATACACGTGGTGCGCGACGCCGAGCCAGAGCCCCCCCGCTCCGCGCAGCCGAGTACACAGGGCACGGAGCATAGACTCTGTGCCCCGGAGAGCAAGGGGTCCCAGCCCTAGTTCGGGCGCCCCTGCGCGGTGCGCTAACCACTCCGTGTGGTGATCCTCCTCCTCTTCCTCCTCCTCCTCCTCCTCCTGTTCCTCCTCCTCCTGTTCCTCCTGCTCCTCCTCCTCCTCCTCCTCCTGCTCCTCCTCCTCGTGTCAGGCCAGGGCCATCCTGGGCCCCAAGACGGTGTACAGACCCTCCTGGCCTCGTGCCGGGAGGGCGTGCGCACCGCGCCAGGGCCAGGCTTGCCCTGGCTTGACACGGTGGTGATGGTGGAGATTCGCAGTATCGTTTAACCGACCCCCATCCCCATGCTCATCCCCTTCGATACCCCCGCCAAATTACCACCCCAGTTGGGGATACACCCCTCGAAACCCGAAGAGAGCAGCCTATATCCCCTTCAGGGGGGTAAATCGGCCAGTGGGGCCCAGCCCACGCTGGTGGGGATGGGGATCGGTTTAACGATGCTCAGTGGGGTGACCGCACGGTTGTGAGACGTGGCTCGTTCTCCGAGGACTTCCCGGGCGACTGGGGCCTCCCGGGTCCCACCGCCGTGCGGTGACGGACCGCACCCAACCTCTTGGGGGAACCATGCTTCTTTACCCCTGGGAGGTCCATCGGTATGGGTTGTAAGGAGCACAGCTCCCCCAGGCATGCCCGGTCGGCGCAGGGGAGCAGGGGACGGCTGTGGCCGCCGGCGTGCGGTTTTCTCGCTCGGAGCAGGGCTGCGGGACGAGGCGCAGCGAAGGATTCGCCTCGGAATTCTTCGGAGGGCACCAACTATACACCAACACCGATCCTGGCCCAGGATCACCCTGGGCCCAGGATCGGTGTATATGCCTTCTTGCGCAAGGCAGGAGGGCGTATACACCGATCCTGGGCCCAGGGTGATCCTGGCCAGGATCGGTGTTGGTGTATAGTTGGTGACTTCCTAATTCTGGCCAGAGCGCATCCCGGGAGAGGTTCGGGTTGTATCGGCGGCGAGCGAGAGAGGGAAACGAGAAGCAGAAGGCCTCCTCAGAGGGCGGCGGGACTCCTCAGAAGCCCTCGCGCCTTCTGAGAGGCTTTTTGTGTCTTCGGGGACGGCTCAGAAAACCTCTTAGAAGGCCCGGAAACTTCCGAGTTTTTTGAGAAGGCCCGCCCTTTTTTATCTCCCCCCCAATCGCGCCGCCCAGAGTAGCGATCCCAGTTTCGCCATTAATGGGAGGGCACTGTTCTGTTCCAAGAATGCACGCGGAAACGTCGTGTCGACCTTGGCCAGCGCCGATCTTGGCCAGCGTCAATTCGTGCACCATCCTCGCGCATCGGCGACGGCCGGGATGGAAAATGACCAAGGTCGGCATGGACAAGATCCCGCGACGTCTTTGTCAGTCCCCGTTCTTCTTCCCTTCAGGGGAGCAGCGATCCCGATTGCGCCGGTCACGGTGGGGCATGGTTCTGTTCCGTCCTGGCCTGCCCGCCCTGCCCGTCCTGTTCGCTCGCCGTTCAAGGCTCGGCATGGCTTGAGGCGGTTATTTCTTTCTCTGGGCGTTGGCTTCTCCTGCGCTGTCCTTGCGGGCTCTCCCTGCAGTGTTGTGATCAAGTCGGGCGTGGCCCTCTACAGGAGGAGGATTCAGCAACAGTAAGAAAAATAGTCAGGGGACGATTTGTATTGACTACTTTCGAGATTATATATGTGTTGATTATATATATATATATATATATATATATATATATATATATCTGTATATATATGTATATATATATATATAACCTTCCAAAGTCCGCCTGTAGGAGGACAGGCCCGACCTAATGTTATGTCGGGGAGGGCTCCTGCAGGGCCAGATCAGGGACCCTTCGTTTTTTTTGTTTTGTTTTGTTCTTTCCCTCCCCCCCCCGACAGCTTCCCGCAGGAGCTGTCGCGGGCCCGCCCGGGAGTTCCCGCAGAGACCCCACGGAGGCCCCGCGAAGCTGAGTGCTTCTCTGCCCATGCGGGCTCCCCTTGCGGTGGCTTCTTCGGGGGTCCCGGGCGGGCTGGCGTGCAGCAGTTGCCTGTCTGGTGCCCAGTCTGCGTCCTCCTGCAGGGAGGGTCCTTGGCCCTGCGGCTGATAAGAGGTATCGAGCAGAGTCCACGATCGTGGGTGACGAATTGTGGCGAGCGGTGGTGATGATGACGATGACGGTGATGATGACGGTGAAGACGACGGAAGACGAGGTGGACGATGAGGACGATGACGTGATGAGGACGATTATGATTCTGATAATGGTGATGATGGTTGTAGCGGTGATACGACGACGACAACAACGAGGACGATTATGATGCTGATAATGATGGTGATGGTGATGATGAGTGATGGCGATGTGACCACGATGAGACTGACCAGTGATGATGACGATGCTGCTGCTGATGCTGATGACGTTGAGGATGACGATGCTGATAACGAGGTTGAGCCTGATGACCATTTTGATGATGACGAAGATGAATCCACAGATGAAGATGACGATGATGATGCTGATGATGATGATGATGGTGATGATGATGCTGATGCTGGTGCTGCTGCTGATGATGATGCTGCTGATGCCGATGATGACGATGACGAGGATGATGATTCTGATGCTGCTGCTGATGATGATGACGATGGTGTTTGTGGGACTGGGGATGATGATGCTGATTTTGATGATGATGATGCCCATGCTGCTGCTGATGATGATTATGATGTTGATGGTGCTCATGATGGTGCTGGTGCTGCTGCTGCTGATGAAGATGATGATAATGATGATGATGCTGATTACGTTGATGATGATGATGCTGCTGCTGCTGATGTTGATGCTGATGCTGATGCTGATGATGCCGATGATGATGATGATGATGCTGATGATGGTGATGATGCTGACGATGACGAATCATGCTGCTGGTGCCTGCTGACGATGATGATGATTGTGTTTGTGGAGCTGACGGTGGTGATGGTGTTGGTGCTGCTGATTATGATGATGACGATGTTGAGGGTTATGATGATGCTGCTGATGCTGATGCTGATGCGGATGACGATGATTATGATGCTGATGATGATGATGCTGACGTTGCTGATGACGATGACGCTAACGATATGTTCGATGATGAGGATGGTGATACTGATGATGATGATGCTGATAATGATGATAATGATGATGATGATGATGATGATGATGATGATGATGATGATGATGATGATGATGATGATGATGATGATGCTGATGATGATGATGATGATGATGATGTGATGGTGGTGATGGTGGTGATGATGGTGATGATGATGATGATGATGGTGATTGTGATGGTGATGGTGATGGTGGTGATGATGATTTCCACGATGAGGATGATGCTGATGATGTTGATGATCATGCTGGTGATGATGAGGATGATGATGCTGATGATGATGATGATGATGATGTTGATGATGATGACGATGGATGATGCTGATGATGATGATGATGATGATGATGATGATGATGATGATGATGATGATGATGATTGATGATGAGAGGAGGAGGAGATGAGAGATGAGAGAGGAGGAGGAGGAGGAGGAGGAGGAGGAGGAGGAGGATGGGGGGGAAGGATAAGGAGGAGTGCTCTGTCAAACTCTTGAGAGCTTCCCATGTTGCGGCACGCAGACCGCGCGGGCCTCTCAGGGGGGAGGCGGGGAGGGCGAGGGCCACCCTGCCTTGGCGCGTGG
>CAUYUJ010004065.1:27500-32500 GCA_963575745.1 Prorocentrum cordatum | reverse complement strand
GCGCCTACGCTCAGCAAGCCAAGGCACGAGAGCTTCGCGATCAAAGCCTCTGGCACATTTGCCAAGGCAGCCTGGTGATCCGGAAGTGCACCTTGCCGTACTAACGAGTGGCCTCGACCGTCCGAGCAGACCAGCGTATTGTGACTCGGATGGCTGCACTGCCGACCAAAGAGCATGTTATATGGGTTCATGTGGATCATGTCCGTGTCGTCATGAGCCCGAGTGTCCAAGCTGCCCGAAGCGTTAGATTGGTCATACAAAAGGATGTCGTGTGTCTTTTTGAGTCTTGGCAAGCGCCATGAAGTGATACGCTGTGTCTTGATAGCACTCTCACGCCGTCTACGGTGGAGACCACCATTTAGGTAGTCCGCAATGCTGCGCTCAGGGTAGCATTCGTCACCTCGTAGCCCAATGTACCCGGAGTAGGCCTTGCTGAAGGGGCACATGCGATGCACGAGCCTGATGGCTTTCAGCCCCGTGGCCGATGTAGCCTGGGGTAGATTTTAGCCGCAAGACCTGTGCCAATCAAGAGGGGCCTGAGCACTTCCACGACTGTCTCACAAGATGCCGCGTACTCTGCGGAGTAACCATCTCATGTCAGGAATATCAGCTTCGAACTGGTCCTGCTTCTGTTCAGTGAACCTCCTGCCATTCCGATGCTTCGGTAAAACAAGTCATGCGAAAACAATCCTGAGGCAAGCTCCAAGGTGGCACACTTTTTCGATACTGGATCTTGAGAAGAGCCGTACAGACGCCGCGAATTTCTTTACCAATTTCATCTTTGAAACCTGGCGAGTAAAATCTATAGCCTCTGCCCTGGTCATGTCGATGCTCTGGCAACGTGGTAATGCCGACCTCAGTGGCACGCAAGCCACCGTCCCTGCCTTCCTGCCCAAGAAACTCATTCCACATGACAATCGTCGGGCGCATACTCACTGGATGGTTATAAGTCTCCTCCCAGGGCCAACGGTGGTGCACGCGAGTCGCCTACGTAATCTGTGTACGAGTGCCCACTTACTTGGTCGCCGATGACTCCATACGATGACGACATTGCTGATTGCGTTGATGTTTGATCTGCTGTGGTACTGCATACAAGCGCTGTTTGGGTACCTGTGAGTTTTTGATATGCATCACTCTGGGCAATAAAGGGGGGCCTCCGAAGTCAGTCGAGCCAGTTTTTTTCACGTAGGGCAAACCGCTGACGGAGGAGTTCGCGTTGTTCAGCACGTTTGGCTTCGAGATGATTGTCTGCTACTGTGTGGCGTGCAACGTAGGATAGTGCAATCTTCCTGATATCTCCTACGAGGGCTTCCCATGCACAATCAGGCGCTGCTTGGGCTCCCAGTCGAGACCATTCGGGGAACCGTTTAACACAGAGCTGCTCAACCTCCTCCAGGAACCGTTTTCTCCAGAGCCCCTCTGCAGCCCCCTGTACGAGCCAGTCGGGGTCCCAGAGCTCCTTTTTGGGGGTCCGCGTGTTCGGAAAGCTGAGGATGTAGTTCACCGAGACTTGCAGGGGCCAGTGGTCCCAGCGGCATGCCCTCGGGACCATCGGGAGCTTCCGTCCGAGCCGCTCAAGAGTGCGGCAACCCTGGACCGAGGCAAGCCAGCTCCGTGGAGCCGCCAAGTAGTCAATCCTGGAATTGGACGCTGAAGCATAATACGTATCGTGTCCCCCAAAGAACGAGTCACGAGGCAAATGCTGAATTACTCAAGGAATTCACGAATCTTTTTCAAGCAATAGTGCTCGGGCTCAGGGAACAGCTCGGCAATGGGATCAAATTCATCTGGGAAGTAAGCAGAAGCTGGAATATTAGATGTGTCATTCAATTCTCCTCCCAAAGCAATAGGGCAGCTCGCAGGCTGTTCCGCAGCAGCACTTGGCATCCATTGCACGAGCTCGTCCACAGTCTTCTGATGATTCAGGCGCTGCCTCGCAAGAGCTGGCCGCGGAGGGAAATAAAGAGCGATATAGAAAATCTGTAATCTCCCAGACTTAGAGACAGCAGCTCCTCCTCTACCTTGCAGGCGTTCGGAGCAAAAGGGTGAGTTTTCAAGGAGGCCCGCAGAGGAGAGGGACAGGGGGAAGGGGAGGACGGACGAGAAGGAGGGAGCACGAGCAGGAGGAGGATGAGGAGGAGAACGCGGCGGCACTGCGTGGGGAAGGAGGACGTGCCCTTAAGGGCTCGACGACTCTTCTCCAAGTCGACGGTGGTCAAGCGAGAGAATGTCTTGGTACATCAAGCCGCATCCAGAGACGTCGAGGTCGGTCCCGACGAGTCCAGGCACATCCAGCGATACCCATGCAAACACCTGGAGCAGATTCTGACAGCTTCAGCGCGAGTCGAGGAACAGCAGAAGTCGTCAAGCCCTCTGCGAGTTGGGATGGGAGGAAGAGCTGAGGAGCCCACGCCGCCGAGGCTTTTCAAGCACATTGCAGGCTGTGGAGGCACCGCCGCGCGCAGCCGACAGACGTGTGCGGTCGCACGCTCGGCCGTCGTGAGAATGGTGGGTGCGCAGGAGTGCTCGTGCCGAGTCTGGGCATTTGTACAGTCGGTCTGGATTGGCAGGTCGACCCTGCCAACTCCAGGGATACCCTTGTGTCCTGCGTCTCCCGACCCATGCCACCGGTATTCCTGCGGCAATGCGGCCCTCGGAGAGGTCTCGTGCCCTCTCGCGTGTCCTCTCCAAGCAAGCCGGACTGTGCGTCCGCTCTTGCACCGCGCCGAGACCCTTTTCTCGTCTTACCCGCGCTCCCCTCCCCCCTGCCGCTCGCTTCCTCCACCTCGCTGCCCGTCCTGCTTCCTTGCCGCCCGCCTTCTTTTCGACCTGGCCCAGGTGCTTCTCAAGCCCTCCCTCCTCCACGAGCTCTTTTCAAGGGAGGAAGAACCACCCCGACCCGATAATTGGCGTTTATTGAGCGGCCTTGGGCGCTTACTAAACAGCCCTGCCCTGTTCGATTCCTTCTCTGGGTGCGTTTGCCAAACGGCTTCGCGCGTCGGTGTGACTGTTCCGGGGGTGGATTTTCTGCTGTCCATCCTCTGCCCAGCCGTATCCCCCCCCCCCTCGCCGCGTCCCGATCTTGGGGCTCCCAGGGGGTGTCTTCTCCCCCGCCCACCGGGCAGGCTCTGGCGAACGAGCTCCGAGGCTGACACGCAGCCTTGGCCGATCCGCGCAGGCCGCGGGTCGGCGCGTCGGGGCCGCCTGCGGTCCGATCTCGTGCGAGCCGATTCGCCAGCTGGGGCCGCGACTCCGATTCCGATTCGATTCCCTTCGATGCGGGTCGATTCCATGCGATTCCATGCGATTCGATCCGATGCGATCCGATCCGATTCCGATCCGATTCCGTGCGATTCGATTCGCCAGCTGGGGGCGCGATTCCGATTCGGTTCGATCCGGGTCGACTCGCCCTCATCGGCCGGGGCCGACCGGGGCTGGGCGCGGCGAGCCGATTTCGATGCAGTTCGGGATGGCTCGCTGGCGATCAGGTCCGCTTCCGAGCCGATCCGAGGTCGGGATCCGATGCGGCTCGGGCCTGCCCCGTCCCCCCGCTGGGAGCCTTCCGCGTGTGCGTTCGTCCGACTGTCCGTCCCGTGCCCTTCGTCGGAAACTGGAACATACGCATTACCAGTGGCGGGTTGTTGTTTCAATCCCACGACTTTCTGAAGGTCGGGGACGACGTCGGGGTGGTGTGGTGTATACCTTTCCCCCGTTTTCCAATGGAAAAAACGACAAATGTATAGTCCAGGATCCCGTATACACCAGGATCCGCGTTCCCGTGCGAATTTCAGCGCAGGGTCGGAAAAAGCGTCGGTGTATAGAGTTCGTTTCCCTACTTCGGTAGCAAGTGATGGGAGCCTAGCATACCCTCGTAGTTCTGTCCTTAGAGCGCACTCGGCGTCGACTGGCGCGTGGCAGTCGATGCGGTGGCGCCGATTCAGCGCCGAGTCAGCGCGCCGCTTGGCGTCGGTTTCGCGTCCATCGGCGCCGATCAGCGTCGATACAGCGCCGATTCGCAAGGGCCAGCAAGATGGCATGTGAGGCTGCCGTGAGTTTCCGCATCCCCCCCCGCGCCAGAAGGCCGGGACATGCCCCCTGGCCGCCGGGCGTCTCGCGTGCTGGGGCTCGCCCGTGGCGGGTGTTTTTGGACTGGCCGGGTGCAGCGCCGCGCCGGCGTACCGTTGTCGAAGTTTCCTGGCTGCTTCTCGTTTTGTCTTCGGCAAAGCATCGGACGTTGTACAGTCAATCCGCCTAGTAAGGATGAGCAGCTTTCCAAGGCTACCCGTGCATCATTCCCTTTTGGCCCATTCTTGGCCGCTTTCGCTGGCCGCGCGGCGCTGGCAAAGTGTCGACATGGCCTTCCAAGGTCCTCGCATCCTTATCGCGCGTCCTTTATCATACGGGTTGACTGTATGCTTGAAGCGGTCCAGCAACTTGTCCGTGTCGCGGAAAACTTTGCGGATGCGGGAGGTTTTCCGCCGTCTTCGGCTTTTTGGGGGCCTTCACTGGGCCCCGGGGCTGTCAAAAACGGCTCAGGATAGGAAGCCAGTCCCGGGGAAAAGGTCGAGTCTTCGGTGGACCGCGTGCTGAGAAAATCAGGACGTCGCACGCAACCCGCCCGGAGTCCAGCAGCCTGGATCATCTCCTTATCCCTATGATTGGCATCACCTGATCGCGAATTGCAATCGCAAAGAGAGTCCCTCTAGGCCTCCCAGATGGGGTCCGAGTAGATGGGGTCGGCGGATCCGGCCGCATCGCCGATGCATCGACGATGCGGCTCGACGTGGGGCCCGATTTTCTCCACGCCGGTGTCGCCGATGCATCGCCGACGTCGCCGACGTGTCGCTGATGCATCGCCGATGCATCGGCGATGCGGCGCGATCCTCCGACCCCATCTGCTCGGACCCCACCCGGGAGGCCCCTCGCCCTTCAGTTTGTTCGGAGGGCGCATCCCCGGGAGCGTCAGCGCACCCGGGCCTGATGACTGTGAGGACAGGGGG
>CAUYUJ010004065.1:0-15000 GCA_963575745.1 Prorocentrum cordatum | reverse complement strand
GAGGAGGAGGAGGAGGAGGAGGAGGAGGAGGAGGAGGAGGAGGAGGAGGAGGAGGAGGAGGAGGAGGAGGAGGAGGAGGAGGAGGAGGAGGAGGAGGAGGAGGAGGAGGAGGAGGAGGAGGAGGAGGAGGAGGGGGAGAGGGGAGGGGGAGGGGGAGCAGAAAGGCCATATGCCTCCTGGATGCCTCTCGTAGTCTCTTCGGATGTCTCTTGAGAGTTTCTTGGAGTCCTCTTGTGGAGTCTTGGGGACCTCTTGGCGGTCCAGGGGCCTCTTAGAGCGTCTTGGGGGCCTCGGGGAAGCTTCGTGGCGCCTCTCAGGGGTCTCTTAGCAGCCTCTTGGGGACCTCTTGGGTGCCTTTTGGGGCCTGTTGGGCGCCTCTTGGTGCCCTCTTGGGGCGCTCTTGGGAGCCTTGGGGGCCCTCTTAGGGCTGTCTTGGAGAAGTTCGATCAAAGTAGGGAGGTACTCAATTAGGGTCGCAGCTCTAGAGCCCTTCAAATCGCCTTGGAACCCTATTTGAGAGCTCTTGCGCGCTCTTGGGGCCGTCTTGGAGCCCTCTTGGGCCCCTTTTGGGGCTCTCTTGGGCCCTCTTGGAGTCACCTTGAGGCCTCGGAAGGCAATCAAAAGCGAAAAGGCGAGAAGGCACAACATTTTCTTAAACAGGTTGTGGACCGACGTGTGCATCTTGGTTGCTTCCTTGGGAGGCTCCGTGGCCACGTGGACCCATCTCGGGACTATCATTGGGCCCTCTCGGAGCCTTCCCTCCCGAAGGTGCCCCCGCAAAGCCAGCATTCTCACACAGCTATGTGTTTTGCAATATTTTGGTTGACCAAAGAAGGGGAGGGGGCTTTAATCAGCATCGCCACTCTAGAGCCCTGCATATCGGCTCTTGGACACTTCGTGAAGCGCTCTTGGAGCGTTCTTGGGCGCTCGTGGGGCCGTCTTGGAACCCTCTTGGGCCTCTCTTGAGGCCTTCTTGGGCCATCCTGGAGCCACCTTGACGCCTCGGAGGGCCGTCGAAAACGAACAGGCGAGACGGCAGCACAGGGCCGTCGAGAACGAAACAAACACAACAAAGCGAAACTGACCAGGCGAAGAGGGTGATTGCCCTGCGGTGTTGAATGGGTGTTTGCCTGTTTGGCGCTCTCTTTGGAGGCTCCGAGGTCATTTTGAGTAATATTGGGGCGGGCTTGTGGCCTCTGGGAACATTTGGAAGCCATCATCTTGAACTACCTTTAGCTATCTTGAGAAACCTCGGAGGTCATCTTCGGCTCTCTGAGGCCCTCTTGGAGCCATCTTGGTCCATCTTGGACGCTCCAAGCGGTTGCCGCCCCTCCCCTCCAGACCCAGGGGAGGGAGATGGAAGAGGAACCTCACAAAACGACTCACGCCCAGAGGGCAGGTGGGATTCTGGCAAGTTCACTCGCATGGAGGGGGATGTGGGGGGCGTGGCGCGGCCCGAACGGGCATCTGAACTTCACGCACAGTGGGGCTCACTTGTACTCCTGTTCGGCCCAGGCGCTGTTTGAGAAAGGCAGTGGAGGGGGGGAGGGGGACTGCCAGGGGTGGACCCAGACAGTGTTTTGGCGATTTCGTGGGCCGTTTTCGTTTCGATTTCGTTTTGCGTCAAAGGCGGATTGAAGACAAAGCGAGGGAGAACGACAACAAAACGAACACGAAAGACACCGTTTAGGTTCAGCCCTGGGGACTGCCGTGCAGGTAACCTTTTTCGACTCTCGGGAAGCACAGCCTCTAGGCCGAGGGGTCTGGCCAGGCAGTGCCAGGACGAGCACGACTCGCTCCGCGAGCGCTCTGGAGCGCTCGCGGAGCGTTCCGGCGGAGCGCTCTCCGGAGCGGCCGCGGCGCCCGGCGCCTCCTCCAGACCCGCCAGCCCTCAGAGACTCGCGCTCCGTCTTCCTCCGATCGGGGGTGGACAGAACTCCTACCCTGACACGCCGAGCAAGGAATTGGCCGTGCTCCGTCCGCGAGGGGGCGTCGCGGCCGTCATTTTTGCGGGTCCAGGTTGTTCGTCGGTTTCGGTCCCAGGCCGTTTTCACGAAGGGGAGGTTTACTAAAGGGAGGTTTGTCCACCGCCGATCCGAGCTGTCGTCATCCTGCCTTTCGTCCAGGGGGGTGCCAACCCGCTGCTCTCTCCTGGCAGCTCCAGCGGCTCGTGCGGCTTGGGCGTGGCTTAATGGGGGGGTCACAAATGGGGGGGTCAGAAAAGGTCCCCTTTCGTGCCCCTTTCGGGCCCCTCCAGAGCCCCAGGGGGCTCGTTTAGGTACCGTTTGGGTACCTTTTCGGACCACACTCGCCGCCCCCCCATTTATGACCCCCCCATTACGCAGAGCCCAAGCGGCCGCAGCTGCTGGCTGCGGCTACTGCACCGCCTGCTCCAGAGCCACGGCCTCGCGCAGCTGCTGCTCCGGTCGCCGTCGCCACGGGGCGACAGACTCTGGGCAGTCCGTGGATGCTGTGACAACCCGCTCCATCAGGTGTCCGACAGAAATAGGCGACCTCAATTTCTTGGGTCGTTCTGAGAGACGTGTGCCACTAATCACCCGCGTTGCTAGCACTATCGCACTTGTGGCATCAATCGCTGCAGCTATCAATAGAAGGATGACGCCATCGTAATACACGTCAGAGCTGCTATGAGTGAATCCTGCAGTGTAACATGGCTAGCTTCATGTTCGCGCAGCAGATTGGCGGACAGAGAGACACCTCGTGGTCTCGATCTGCTCTGCGCCAAACCCCACGGAACGGTTGGCATCTTCGGGACCATCATCTGATGAGAGAGAGGGCGACTCCGATTCCGACCCAGCCACGGCAGCTGCCGTGGACAGTTGTAAGGGAAGCGCCTCTGATTCTGGCTCTGCCGCGAGTCGCGACAAGGCCGCCATGGGCGGGAGTGTGCGCTCACGACGCTTGCTGGGAAGCGTCGGCGGCTAGTCTCGCCTTCATCGGTTCAGCTCATCGCGGGTTAAGAACTGACGACCATGCACGCTGAACAACTCTACAGTGTCTCTGGAGAAGCTCGACTTTGATAATGAACCATGTCGTTCTTTAAAAAGGGATTGCTCCATGACAACACCGCTGGAGCATGTGTGAAATGGTTTGGCATTCGCGATGTCTCCGCGCTTCCGAGAGCCGCAGAATCAGTGTACTCATGAATTTCCCAAGGTTCCCCCGGGTTTCTTGGGTCAGCGCTGGACCCCCGTCTCCCCCTTCCTCCTTCATTCCTCCCTCCTCTTTTCCCCTCAGCCCTCGATCCTCCACCCACCGTCCTTCCCCTTCGGACCTCCCGCATTCTGCCCCATGTAGACACTGTCCAGCACTTACTTGAAAGGATTTTTCCTGGATCAAGCGGTTCCAGGCTTCTCCCGGATCACATTGCGGGGCCCCGAACCAGGTCTTACCCTGACCAGGTCTATCTTGGATAACCTGGGGGGCCAAGCGAAGCAGGTCCATGGTCCCTCTCAGGGGAAACGATAGATGGGGCCGAGGAGTTTTCGGACGTCCTCGACGGTTTTCGGGGCGCGGGGCGGTTTCCGTCAGCTCCGCCTCGTCGAGAGCGTTCTGGGTGCCGGAATCGTCCCGAGCGGCCGCGGAAGGCTAGAGTTATGGCCCGAAGGCCAGGAGGCGGAAGGTCACAGGCTATGTTGGGGGGGGGACGGGCTGAGGGGGGAAGTTTCGTCGCCGATGGGGGCTCGATGTGTCCCACCCCGCCCAGGAGACCGTGCGGTTTCGCCATCGGGGGCTCATCGCCGACCTATGAGCAGTGTGCCGCCGCTCCGAGCTCGATGTTTCCCCCCTGCACTGGTCCCCCTCTATCGTTGTGGAGGACGATCAATGGAGAGGAAGCGTGTCGCCAAAGAATTTCCAGATGTCTGAAACATGTGTGAAACATGTTTTCAACATGTACAGGAACATGTTTAGAACATTTTCCGACATATTAAACACATTATAAATTCAAGGATCGGACTGTTAGGGTGTCCATTGTCGTGGCATCCACAACTCTGTCGTCCCCCCCCCAGGATCCTCGACCTCTCTCGGGCCGGCTCTTCGCCCCGAGTCGTGTCTTCTTCGAGGGCCCCCAGAGGCCCGGGGCACGGCCCTCGGAGGCCGAGCACGCAGAAGCACCGGCCGCCGCGTTTTTTTTTTTTTTTTTTTTTTTTTTTGCGACGCCCGGAGAGAAGGGCAGCAGAGGGGTTCGGGAGCCTCGAGACGGGGGTCCATGCAAACGGGGGTCAGCCAGAGCGCCTCCTCCTCCTCCTCCTCCTCCTCCTTCTCCTCCTCCGTGTGGGGAGCGACATCTGTTGGATCCAAAAAACCTTGCTGGGTTATGGGACCCGGCAAGCTCACTGTGGAAGCGCTAGCGCATCTTCATTGGTGGAAAAAGAAGACTCTTCTTCCTCCTCCTCCTCCTCCTCCTCCTCCTCCTCCTCCTCCTCCTCCTCCTCCTCCTCCTCCTCCTCCTCTCTCTAATATGGCAGCAGTGGTGGACGATCCCATCCAGTCGGGAGCCTTGAGACGGGGTCAATGCAAACGGGGGTCAGCCAGAGCGCCCGATCTTGCAGGATCCTGCGGGGCCAGGGTCGCATTGACCCGGGTTTGGGTGCAGGATCCTGCAGGATCCCTCGCATTAACCCAGGTTTGGGTGCAGGATCCTGCAGGGTCCTGCAGGATCCTGCAAGGCCCGACTGACCCGGGTCTGCATTGACTCGGGTCAGCAGATCCCCGAGGGGTCCACGGTCCACAAGTTCGGCGACCATTTGCGAGCCTTACCCCCGCGGGTCCGATCGACGCTGGGGTATCCGGACACGCCTGCTGGAGTTCGCTTGGCTGCAGACGTCCTTCCTTTTCCTGAACCCCAGCCAGTTTTGGAGGCTTCGAAATTGGCACCAACACCAAAACGGGGGGGCGCGCCTACCGGGGGAAGAGGATCATAGATTTCGGTGTTGGTGGCAATATTTCGGCCGCCCAGGAAGCCAGAGTATTACCACCATCACCGAGATCGGGATCATCTCTCCTCGGTTGAGGCACGCCGCCAATCTTGGTGTTGGTGCCACCCTCTGGGCCTGCCACAGTTTTCAGAAGTTTGACCTGGCTCGCGCTCGGCATGGCGCGGATCAGACGTGGGACACCCCGGCGGAGAGGCCGTCCCGCAGATGTCCGAGGATTGGCGTGTGCCCAGTCTCGGCAAGCGCTTCTGGACAGTCGGGGCGCTGAAGGAGGAGCTCTTTTAGAGGGGCTCAGTGTTCCTTCATCGTTGTGCTGTTTGCCTCTGGTTTTCCTTCGGCTTTCGATGGGGAGTCGAAGCTTAACTCATGGAGAAAAGGGGCCTCGTTCCTCATGTAGGGTTCCTTAGGTCACGGCCCCGACGGTACCTCACTGCCCTGTGCGCGGCTTGCTTGTGTGCCTGGACGTGTGGACCAGCTGGGCGCACCGCTGGTCGAGCCTGCTCCGACCACCCCGAAGAAAGCTTCGCGCTCGGCGGGCTCCCCAGATCCGAGACGCCGCCGATCAAACCATACACTGCTGTTGCGATCGTTCTCTTATTCTTTGTTTTGCTGATCGGCGCCGGGAAAATCTCCCGAACATGCATTTGAGGCGTGAAGGGCCCATCTGGTCGAACACTCTCCAGGGGCGTCGACGAGGGGGGAAGGACTCGGAGATTCAGCGTCCAGTGGCCGGGCCAACTAGTTAGCAGTCTATGCTTAAAGAGGGCCCCGCTCGGGCATACGTAGCCACCAGATCGCAGTGTGAAGAGTAACATCGCGCCCTTTCTCAGTCAGACCCTCTTCGTGCTGTCTGGCACGTGAAGGGTATCGAAGACAGGCGCATCAGCATTGATTCGTGCAGTCTATGTTGTGCACTTTCTCGGGAGGGGGATGTGTGGATCGCATGGCTGGGGCCATCCATGGTTTCGGATGCAACTCCTGGGAGGTCAAATTCTGATTTTGCCCTGGTCCGAAGTCCGCCTTACTCCCGCTTAATCCCGCTTAATCCGCTTAATCCCGCTCAATCCCGCTTAATCCCGGTTAATCTGGTTTAGTCCCGCTTGGTCCGAGGCCCACTCTGGCGTAACAGCCCCCCCTAATGGGGCTTAATCCTGTTTACTCCTTCCGACGAAGACTTCCCAGTAGCTGCCTCCTCACATGGTGTCTCCCAGATCTCATGGCCCCATCGTGAATCCCAGCGCCCCTGCCCCCCCCTCGTCCGCGCACATGCCCTGGGCCATGATGCGCCAGTCCCCCCCTCTTCCTTGAGGAGGAGGAGGAAGAGGAGGAGGAGGAGGATGAGGAGCAGGAGGAGGAGGAGGACTCGAGGACTCGAGGCTGACGCGCGAGGCGGCGAAGGAGGAGGATGAGGAGGAGGAGGAGGAGGAAGAAGAAGAAGACAAACAATATTATTAATACTAGTAATAAAAATAATGATACTACTACTAATAGTAATACTCATAATAATAGTAATAATACTAATAATACTACCAATCATAATAATACTCATATTAATAATACGAATAAGAAGAATAGTACGAACACTAGTAATACTAATAATAATACGAATAAGAATAATACGAATACGAATAATAATAAACAAACTAAGGATAATACGAAGAGGAGGAGGAGGAGGCGGAGGAGGGAGAGGAGGATGAGGAGGAGGAGGAGGAGGGAGGAGGAGGAGGAGGAGGAGAGGAGGAGGAGGAGGAGGAGGAGGAGGAGGAGGAGGAGGAGGAGGAGGAGGAGGAGGAGGAGGAGGAGGAGGGGAGGAGGAGGAGGGAGGAGAGGAGAGGAGGAGGAGAGAGGAGGAGGAGGAGGAGAGGAGGAGGAGGAGGAGGAGGAGGAGGAGGGCGGAGGAGGAGGAGGAGGAGGAGGAGGAGGAGGAGAGGAGGAGGACGAGGAGGCGAGGAGGTGGAGGAGGTGGAGGCGGAGGCGGCGGCGGCGGAGGAGGAGCAGGAGGAGGAAGCGGAGAAGAAGAAGGGGAGGAGGAGGCGGAGGCGGAGGCGGAGCGGAGGTGGAGGAGGAGGAGGAGGAGGAGGTGGAGGAGGCGGAGGTGGAGGAGGTGGAGCGGAGCGGCGGCGGCGGAGGAGGAGGAGGAGGAGGAGGAGGAGGGGGAGCAGGAGGGGAGGAGGAGGAGGAGGAGGAGGAGGAGGAGGAGGAGGAGGAGGAGGCCGAGGAGGAGGGCGGAGACGGCGGCGGAGGCGGCGGCGGCGGCGGAGGAGGAGGAGGAGGAGGAGGGAGGAGGAGAAGCGGAGAGAAGAAGAAGGAGGAGGAGGCGGAGGCGGAGGCGGGAGGTGGAGGAGGAGGAGGAGGAAGAGGAGGAGGAGGAGGAGGTGGAGGAGGCGGAGGTGAAGGAGGTGGAGGCGGATGCGGCGGCGGCGGAGGAGGGAGGAGGAGGAGGGGGAGCAGAAGGAGGAGGAGAGGAGGAGGAGGAGGAGGAGGAGGAGGGGCGAGGAGGAGGCGGAGGCGGCGGGGAGGCGGCGGCGGCGGAGGAGGAGGAGGAAGCGGAGAAGAAGAAGGAGGAGGAGGATGCGGAGGCGGAGGTGGAGGGGAGGAGGAGGAGGGAGGAGGAGGAGGTGGAGGAGGCGGAGGTGGAGGAGGTGGAGGCGGAGGTGGCGGCGGCGGAGGAGGAAGAGGAGGAGGAGGGGGAGCAGGAGGAGGAGGAGGAGGAGGAGGAGGAGGAGGAGGAGGAGGAGGAGGAGGAGGCGGCGGAAGTTAAAGTCCACAGAAACCGGGCTGCCTCTGCCCGGCTTCGTCTTCTTCCCCTCGTGCTCACCCGCAGGGGCGCGAAGGCGTAACCTCGCTTCCGGGCCTGGGCAGGGGAGTGCGTCCTTCTCGGGGGGCCTTGGCGCGAAAGCGCTGCAGGATGACGGCGCTCAGGAGGGGAAAAAACACACCGACACAATGAATCGTCGACCCCCCGCAAAATATCCGAAAACATGGGAAGTGGGGGCGGGAAGACGAAAGCCGCTTCGCCCCCTGCCGCCTGCCCCCTCTCTATCATAATGGGATATATCAGAGTCGCGTCGGTGCGTCTCGGCGCTGCCTTGCTTGGCGCATCTGGGAACATCATGCGGGGGCGGATAGGAATCACCAGCGCACATTGAGACGTTGGCGTTATCGAACACGCCTACGGCGAATCATCGCCGCCCCCTGCCCTTTCGGAAGCGCCTATGTGGCCGAACGTTGTGGCCAGAGGCCTGCCAAGCTATCGGACCATGTGTTCCCCGAATCGGTTTGGAAAGCGTTCGGGGAACACAGTAGGGGAAGAGGAGGGGGGGAGAGGGAGGAAGAAATGAAGGGAGGAGGAGGCCTCTCGGGAGCCTATTGGGCTACTCTAGGGTTTTATCGGGCCATCTTGACGGTCTTGGAGGCATCTTGGGACTGTCTTGGAAGCCATTTTGGGGCTATATTGGGGCTTCTTGGGGCCATCTGGATCATCTTGGACGCATCTTGGAGGCCATCTTCGGCCACGTTGGTCGTATTGGAGGCGTCTTGGGACCATCTTGGAGGCCATCTTGTCCGTCTTGAAGGGATCTTTCTTGGACTTTGAGGTCCTGTATGGTCTCTCCGTGGCTGTTGAGGCCCTCTTGGGGCCAGTTTGTGGGCCTCTTGGGCCATCATGGGGCCATCATGGGGCCATCTTGGAGGCCTCCTGCTTTTCTCGAAGAGCTTATGTGTCGGAACGTTGTGACTGCAACTTGTCCTGTCTACTGGGGTGTTTGTTCCCCGAGTTGCGTTTGAAAGCTTTCGGGGAACACGAGAGTGATCATGACCGCAGTGAGGACTTCGATTTGGCCTTACTCACCGTACTTGAGAGAGCCTCCTTGAACAGTATTTGGAATCTCCTTACACAACGAGCGGCCATAACCATTGAAAGGTGTTTTGAATGTCTCGACATAGCAGAATCGTGTTGTACGGCTACTGATGTTCAGAGGGATGTTAGGCCGTCTTGGAGGCATCTCGGGGGGCGAAGCTATCGGACCATGTGTTCCCCGAGTCGGTTTGGAAATCCTTCGGGGAACACGTGGGGGAGGAAGAGGAAGAGGAGGAGAAGGAGGAAAAAGGAGAAGGGGGAGGATGCCTCGGAGCCTCTTGAGGCACTCTTGGGCTCGATCGGGCCATCTTGGGACTGTCTTGGAGGCCATGTTGGTGCTATCTTGGGCTTGTTTAGAGCCTCTTGAGGGCCTCTTGGGGCCTTTTTGGGACTTTTCGCGGGTCTCTTTGACCGTCTTAGGGCGTTCCTGGCCTGCCTGACGCCGTCGGAAGCCGTCTTGGGGGCCTGTCTGAACCGGCTTGGGGCCCTCTTGGGGCGCTTCGGGGCCGCCTTGGAGGCCATCGTGGGCGTCTTGGAGGCCTCTTGGCCCGTCTTGGGGCCCTCTTGGGGCCGTCTTGAGGGCCTCATGGGCCGTCATGGGGCCATCTTGGAGGCCTCGTGGGCGATCTTGGGGGCTTCTTGGGCCGTCTTCAGCCGTCGGAATACCGAGAAGAAGCAAACGCCAACATCCTTCGAACACCCAGGGAAAATCAATGATTTTGGCCTCTTCGGGCCCTCCTGGAGGACCTCTTGGAGGCCTCTTGGGTCGTGTTGGGCCGTCTTGGGGGCTTCTCGGGCGACCTTGGAGGTATCTTGGACTCTCTTGTGCCGTTTTGGAGGCCGTCTTGGACCATCTTGGGCGCACTTGGAGGCCATCTTGGACCATCTTGGAGGCCATCTTGGGCCAACGTGGCCATCTTGGAGGCCATCTTGAGCCGTGTTGGAGGATTTTTGGGGGGATTGAGGTCCTGGGCAATCTTTTCGGGTGGCGGGCGGGACGGGTTGAAGCCCCAGGGGGAGTCGTTGTGGAAAGAATCAAAACCGAAAGGGTTCAGCACGCCAGGCATCCTTGTGATGAATCAAAAGGGGGCGGCGGATCGAAGACGCCTACGGCGAATCACCGCCGCCCCCTGCCTTTTTGGAAGCGCCTATGTGGCCGAACGTTGAGGCCAGATCTGCCAAGCTATCGGACCATGTGTTCTCCGAATCGGTTTGGAAAGCCTTCGGGGAACACGTGGGCATCTTGAAGGTCATCTTGGCCGTCTGGAGGCCATTTTGACCCTTTCGGGCCTTCTTGGAGGACGTCTTGGAGGGCTCTTGGACCGTCTTGGAGGCCATCTTGAGCGTCTTGGAGACTTGGAGACCTTTGGGCCGTCTTGGGGGCCTGTTGGGGCCGTGTCTTGGGCCTCTTGGGCGATCTTTGGGGGCACTTGGGCCGTCTCGGGCCGTCGGAAGGCAGAATAAAAGCACATGCCACAATCCTTCAAAACCCCATGGGAAATCAATGATTTTGGCCTTTTCGGGCCTTCCTGGAGGCCCTCTTGGAGGCCTCTTGGGCCGTCTTGGGCCATCTTAGGGCCATGTTCGGCCGTCTTGGTGGGCTCCTGGTCCGTCTGACGCCGTCGGAAGCCGTTTGGGGGGCCTCTATGGGCAGACTTGGGGCCCTCTTGGAATGCTCTAGGGCCGTCTTGGAGGCCATCTTGGGCGTCTTAAAGGCCTCCTGTGCCGTCTTGGGGGGCCTCTTGGGGCCGTCTTCGGGCCCTCTTGGGCCGTTCTGGGGCCATCTTGGAGGCCTCTTGGGCGATCTTTCGGCGTTCTTTGGGGGCTCTTGGGTCGTCTCGGGCCGTCGGAAGGCCGAAAAGAAGGACATGTCAAAATCCGTCAACGACCTTAGGAAAATCAAGGTTTTTGGCCTCTTCTGGCCTTGCTGGAGGCCCTCTTGGGGGCCTCTTGGGCCGTCTTGGGCCAGCGGCGAGCCAACTTCGACCATCTTGGTGGGTTCCTGGCACGTCTGACGCCGTCGGGAGCCGTCTTGGGGGCCTTTCTGGGCCGACTGGGGGCCCTTTTGGGGCGCTTCGGGGCCGTCTTGGAGGCCATCTTGGGCGTCTTGGAGGCCACCTTGGGCGTGTTGGAGGCCTATTGGCCCGTCTTGGGGCCCTCTTGGGGCCGTCTTGCCCTCTTGGGGGCCTCTTGGGCGATCTTGGGGGCCTCTTGGGCCGTCTTGAGCCGTCGGAATGCCGAGAAGAAGCACATTCCAAAATCCTTCAAACACCTGAGGAAAATCAATGATTTTGGCCTCTTCGGGCCCTCCGGCCTCTTGGGCCGTCTTGGAGGCCTCTTGGGCCGTCTTGGGCCGTCGTGGACTCTCCTGGGCCGTTTGGGAGGCCGTCTTGGACCATCTCGGGCGGACTTGGAGACCATCTTGGGCCATCTTCGCGATTTTTTGAGGATGTCCCGAGCGAAATGGCCGTTTCAGGCATTGACTGATGCAGTTTCCGGGTGGCCGGCGGGACGTGCCGGAGCCTCAGGGGGAGTTTGGAAAAAGAACCAACACCAAAACCAGAGAGGGTTCAGCATGCCAGGCACCCCTGCGATGAATCGACAGGGGGCGCCGGATCCTAATGGCCTTCGGCCCATCCCGCCATCGTGTCTGGGTTGTGGGTATGAGGCCTCTTGTATATGTGTTGGAGTGTCGTGGTGAGCCTCTCGGGGGCCTCTTAGAGGCGGTTTCGGCTCCTCTTGGGGGCCTCTTGGGGCCTCGTGGGGTGTCTTTTCGGCCTCTTGGAGGCCTCTTTGGCGCTTATTGGGCGCCTCTTGGGGCCTCTTGAAGCCTCCTGGAGGCTTTTCGGGGCTTCTCGGAACGCTTCTTGGGCCATCTCGGAGCCCTCTCGGGCCGTCTTGGGGCCCTCTTGGAGGCGTCTTGGGCCGTCTTGGGGCGTTCTTGGGAGCTTCCTGAGCCATCTCGGAGCGTCGGAAAGCCGAACATGCGAGAACCCCACACTTCTTCAAACACCTTTGTAACATCGACGATGTTGGCCTCTTGGAGCTCCCTCGGAAGGCCTCTTGGAGCGCTCTTGGGGCCGCTTGGGGCCTTCGCGGGCCGTCTTGGAATCATATTCGGGCGCCTTGGAGCATTCTCAGCCTCGGCAGTACGAGCATGGCCGAACTTGCAAGGGCTTATGGCCACGTGGACACGGATATTGCACATTTTACAGAGGGTTTGTTGCCTCCTTGGGGACACGAACATCTAGCAATTTGCGAGGATTAGTGGCCCGGGGTGCGCAACTATTGTGTATTTTACAAGGGATTCTGGCTTCAGGGACGCGATTATCGAGCAATTTGCGAGCGTGTGTGGCCTCGGGGACGCGAACATAACATAATTTGCGGAGGAGTCTTCCTTCGGGGACGCGAGTCATTTATATTTTGCGGGGGTTTGTTGGCCTCGGGCATGCAAGACTTGAGTAATTTATGAAGATCTGTTGCCTCGGGGGCGCAAGGATGGTGTAATTTGCGATGGTTAATGGCCTCGGGCACGCGAGTGTTGTGCATTTTAAGACGGTTTGTTACCTCGGGGACGCGCGAATTGTATAATTTGCGAGGGTTTGTGGCCTCGGGGACGCGAACATTTTGCAATTGACGAGGGATCGTTGCCTCGGGGGCGCAATTGTGGAGTAATTTACGGTGGATCGTCGCCCAACAGGCGCGAATGTAGTGTAATTTGCGGGGGGTCGTGGCCTCGGGGGCGCGAGTATGGTGTATTTTGCAAGGGATCGTGGCTTCGGGGGCGTGAATGTGGTGCAATTGCGGGGGATCTTGGCCTCGGGGACGCGAGCATTGTACAATGTGTAAGGGATCGTGGCGTCGGGAGCACGAATGTGGTGTAATTTGCGGTGGAGCGTGGCCCCAGAGGCGCGAATGTAGCACAATTTGCAGGAGATCGTGGCCTCAGGGGCGCGAGTTTGTTGTCATTCATAAGAAATCGTGGCTTCGGAGACGCGAATGTGGTACAATTTATATGCGAAGACAGTGTAATTTACGAGGGGTTTTTGTGTCCGGAGTGCGGATCTTATGTATTTTTACAGTCCCACGGCCCCGCAGGAATTCAGAGCACCCGATTCGGGGGTGGTAGCCGGACGCTTTTCGTTGTCCCCTCTGGCGCGGACTTCAACAATTTACAGCAGGAAGCAGAGAGCAGGATTGTAACATTGGAGACTGGAAACTGGAACTGGTGCAGGGTGCTGAAACCTAGTCCTCGCAACCTGATGGCCCCACAAGGGGGCCGGCGGACCGGAAAGTACGGTGAATCTTGGGGCTAAGTCTGGTGTGGTGCGGGCGGGGCGAGGGGGGGGAGGGGAAAAGGGCGAGGGGAAGGTAGGAGAGGAGGAGAGGGATGGGGCGGGGTGGAACAGGGGGGGGGGAGCGGGTGGAGGATGGCGTGGAGGATGGGGATGAGGAGAGGATAAGAAGGAAGAGGATAGGGCGGGCTGCTTGCTACTGCCTGCCGCTGGCTGCAGACGGCTGCCTGTTGGTGGTGATTGCTGGCGGTTCCTCCGGGCACGCCGTAGGGTGGCCTGGCCCCTGCCGGTTCTGTAACGTGGCGCCGCTGGCCCCTGCTCGCCCCTCGCGGGAGGCAGGATTTGTGTGCATTTCTTTGTGTGTCCCTGGGCCCCTTCCTTGGCGCGTTTCGCGAAGTCCCTCCTGGCGTCGTGGGGACGCATGCGCGGCGCCCGCCGCGGCGCGCGCGGGCCCCCCCGCGGCCAGGCATGACGCGGATTAGATGTAGAACCTCCGCGGGCCTGGAGGCGCCTGCTCCCAGCCGCCTGCCGCGCGAGGGGGTCGTTCGGTGGCAGGTCGTGGGAGCCTCGGTGTGCCCTCGCACTGTTGTCTTGAGCGTCGCTTGGCGTCGACTGGCGTCTGGGAGTCGATGAGATAGCGCCGAGTTAGCGTCGGCCAGCGCCCGTGGGCGTCGACTGAGCGTCGATAGGTGTCGACTTGGCGTCGACTGCGTCGATTTGGCGCCGATGAGCGCCGTTTCGCAAGAGCCGGCACGATGGTGTGGGCGGCTCCCATGATCGGAAACTGAAGCGTATGCATTATCAGTGGCGGATTGTTTGTTCAATCCCACGACTTTCTGAGGGTCGGGGACGACGTCGGGGTGGTGTGGTGTATACTTCTCCCCCGTTTTCCAAGGGAAACGACGAAACATGTATACACCGGGATCCCGTATACACCAGGATACGCGTTCCTGTGCGAGCTTCAGCGCAGGGTCGGAAAAAGCGTCGGTGTATAGAGCTCGTTTCCCTACATGAGTTGCCACCGAAGGGTCGGGTCGGGCCGCTGGTCCGGCGCTGGGGCGACGCTTGTGGTGCCAGCTGATGACGCCTGCAGGTGTCGTCGCGCTGGTCGTCGCCACGCTGCAGCCGCTCGCCAGCTGTCGGCGTGCAGCTCGTGGCACAGACCCGTGCTGCGCCGCTCCAGGGAGGAGTAGGAGGAGTAGGAGGAGGAGGGGGAGGAGGAGGAGGAGGAGGAGGAGGAGGAGGAGGAGGAGGAGGGAGGAGGAGCAGGAGGAGCAGGAGGAGAGGAGGAGGAGGAGGAGGAGGAAAGGAGGAGGAGGAGCAGGAGGAGGAGGCGGGCGGAGGAGGAGGAGGAGGAGGAGGAGAGGATGGAGGAGCAGGAGGAGAGGAGGAGGAGGAGGTAGGAGGAGGAGAGGAGGAGGCGGAGGAGGAGGAGGAGGAGGAGGAGGAGCAGGAGGAGGAGGGGGAGGCAGAGAGAGGAGGAGGAGGGAGGAGGAGGAGAGGAGGAGGCGGAGGAGGAGGAGAGGAGGAGGAGAGGAGGAGGAGGGGAAGGAGGGGAGGAGGAGGGGAGGAGGAGAATGAGGGAGGAGGAGGAGGAGGAGGAGGAGGGGACGGTGGAGGGGGAGGAGGAGGGGAACGAGGGGGAAGGGGGGGGTGGGGGAGTGGTGAGGAGGAGGGGAGGTCGGTCGTTTGATAGACCTCCTACCCTGACACGTCGATTAGCGAATTGGCCGTTTTCGGTTCGCGAGGGGGCGTCGCGGCCGTCATGTTTGCGGGTCTAGGTCTGTCGGTTTCGGTCCTGGGCCGTTTTCATTGAAGGGTGGTTTACTAAAGAGAGGTTTGTCCACCGCCGAAAGGGGGAGGGGTGGGGGAGGAAGAGGAGGAGGAG
>CAUYUJ010004064.1:55842-73332 GCA_963575745.1 Prorocentrum cordatum | reverse complement strand
AGGAGGAGGAAGGAGGAGGAGGAGGAGGAGGAGGAGAAGAAAGGCGGAGGAGGAGGAGGAGAGGAGGAGGAGGAGAGGAGAAAGGCGGAGGAGGAGGAGGAGGAGGAGGAGAAAGGCGGAGGAGGAGGAGGAGGAGGAGGAGGAGGAGGAGGAGGAGGAGGAGGAGGAGGAGGAGAAGGAGGAGGAGGAGGAGGAGGGGGAACACCTCCCCATCCTCCCCTCTCCCCCTCGCGCCCTACCCACGGCAGTGGTGGTGGAACATTGGCCCTTCGGACAGGGCTCGAGAGCCTGCTGGGCGCCAGGGGCCCAGGCAGCCGCCCCCGATGCGGGGGCACGGGCGGGTGGGGGGCCTCGGGGGCGCGCCCAGGGGTCACCGAGGATCAAGGAGCCCCTAGCCCTAAGTCGGGCCTGTCCCTCCAAGGGGGAATATTCAGAAATAGTTTTTAAAAAGTATGGGGACGATTTTTCGACTTTTTTCTGAATACTTTTTGAGTTTTTTTTGTTTATAAATTTCTCGTCCAAAACCCGCCTGTAGGGGACATGCCCGACCTAACCCTAGCCCTAAGAACACGGTGGAGACGCAGCCTCACTGAGGTCCACGTCTTCGCATGATGGATAATTGTACTAGAGAAAATCCCACTCAGTGGATGGTTTGATGAGATCGATGGTGAGATCTATTGATTGAGATGAATAGTGAGATCGATCATGAGACCGATAATGTATCGTGGGATCGATCAAAGTAATCGATAAGGAGATCGACTGGGACCCTGGGAACCCTGGAACCCAGAACCCATCGAAATCGGCTCAGAACCAATAACCAGGAACCCTGGAACCCGGAACCGGGAACCCGGGAACCCAGCCGGCCACCAAAATCGGCGGGACATTTTCGCCAAATCCGTCAAGTTCCGCTAGGACCCCTTCAGTGCAAGCATTGATTGGGGAATAATGCTGGGCGGTTGGGTTCGATGCACCGTCAGAACAGACCCCCTATCCCTAATGTTCCTGGCCCTCCTGACTGAGGTCCTCTCCCAAAGGGTTAGGGGTCCTTTTGTGGTCAGTCACAGGGGGGAATCGGGGAAGCGTAAGACTCGAGTGCGCCGGAACTCGGTTCTGCCGGTGCTAATTGGACGAGCGCGCCCCGGATTTTGACGGCCCAGCTTTCGTGGGATGCCTGCAGCGGGAGCTCGCGTCAGGTTTCGGAGTTGGTCTCGTCGCTCTCGTGATGGCCCCGCCAGGCCAACCCGAGTCCGCCGTACCCGAGGCTTACGTTTAAGTCGGGCCTGTCCCTCTACTTGGTGGTCTCCAAACCAGGTGGTGAGACACCCGGTGGTGACCCCGATTCCCCCCGAAAATAATTCTGGGTCACCACCGGGTTTGGGGACACGCGATCGCCACGAGGTTTTGCGTTTCCTGGGCCAGCCAGCGCTCGAAAACCATTACCCAAATCGCCCAAAACTCACCACCGGTTGTTCTCACCACCACGTTTGGGGACCACCAATCTACAGGGGGAAATTCAAAAATAGTTAAAAAATCATCTGGGGATTTTTTTTTTGTTATCAAAAAAAAAAACTATTTTTGGGCATCTTTGGAGTATCTATTTTTGGGCATCTTTGGAGTATCTTTGGAGTTGTCTTCCGATTTTTTCGCCAGACATCCCCCTGTAGGGGGACAGGCCCGGCCTACGCTTGCGTCCCTCCGCGGGAGGGCAGTGGGGGGGGGCGGGCCTCGCGAGGGCTTATAAGGAGGCCTCCGGCCTGGCGGGGCGCTGCTCCGAAGCCTGCTCCGAAGCTGCGGAGGGCTTCTCCGAAGACCGGAGGGCTTCCGAGACGCCCATTCGTCCATATTTTCTGCACGCCGTCTTCCCCCCCAACGTCCATATTTCCCCCCTGTTTTCCTTGGAGTCCACGATCCCTTGTGTCTGTGCGTCTTTTCCCCTCCCGATTGAAGAACGTGGGGTTCGACGCGAAGGCCTTGGGGCTCAACGCGAAGACCGTGAGGGCCTTCAGAGTGACCACGGCCCGCCGACGGCGCCAGCGAGAGGCGACGGCGGCGGCCTACAGTCGGCCCGTGTCAGAAGGACGCACGGTAAGGATGCACCTCTCACGTCAAGCAGTGGCGAAGCGTCCTGGCTCGCCTATAGCCCTGCCAGTCAATGCTCTAAGGACCTTTTGTGGTTCCCACGAAAGGTTCGCAGAGCATTTCTGGCCGGGACTGTCTTGTTTTAACACATCGGGTTAATGTTCTAAGAACACTGTCCTTGTTCTTAGAACATTCTTGGGTTCTAAGAACATCTCGTGGTAGGACTGTATAGGAATGCCGGGACGGTCGGTCCCTGCTCAACCCTCGGGGCGCCGCCGAGTATCCAGAGGAATCGAGTGAAACCGAGGCACAGCCGATGCCACGAGTCAGGTACCGCCCCGCCGGCACACCTGCCGCGGCAGTCTGTTAGCTCACAGCGAGCAGATGCGCGAGCGCCCCTGGGCACCCTTGTCGGCTCGAGGGTCAGCCGATCCATGGCTTCTGTCCCTGGCACGTGCTCTTTCTTGCAGTCGCAGTTCTGTTTGCTGGCTGCGATCGCTCTGTCATGTGCGAAGGTACGGTGGCTTCTGCTTGCGTCAGTTGGTCCAGTGGGCGCGCGACGCCACGGAGGTTTCCCTTCAGCGGCTCCACTTCCTTCGCAGCTGTGTGAACTTGTGTATGTGTATATATATATATATATACATATAGTTGTGCGGCTGGTATGTGCGTGCTCGGCTGACGCGCCTTTCCGAGGAGGCGTCTGCCCACCGATAGAGTGCAGCGAGGACCGCGGGTATAGGAGGGAGCCAGGACGCTGGACGAGCGTGACGCGGCCCGCCTGGGCGAGCCAGAGCTGGACTGAAGTCGGGCCTGTCCTTCCACAGGAGGGAACTTCAAACATAGCCAAAAACATAGTCCGGGGACTATTTTTGTTGGAGTATCTTTTGATCATTCTGGCGTATTTTTAAAGCATTTATCATTTTTTCGTCCAAAATCCCCCCTGTAGGGGGACATATGCCCGACCTGAAGCTGGACTGCCGGCGTGGCCGCACGTCGCTCCGCCAGCGCCCTGCGAGCGCTCGGCCGGTCCCCCCCCCCCCTGTGCGCCCTTTTTCAGGATGGAAAAAACACACAGACACAATTCATCGTCGACCCCCAGGGAAAGATAGGAACATATGGGGAGTGGGGGGGAAGACAGAAACCCAGAACATATGTTTTTTTTTTTTCTTTGTGTGTCTTTACTTGTGTGTCCTAGGGCCCCTTCACTTTTACGCAGTGTCCCTCTGCACGTGTGCGCAGACCGCCGGCGCGCGGCCTCCGCACGTTCCGCTCTTGCGAGAGCTTGCCGCGTGCGCGTCGAGGTGGAGTGCAGTTTTGAGTCGGGCACGTCCCCCTACTAGGGGGGGGGGGGGGGGCACATGCGAACCCTACCCCCACCCCCCCGATTTCGGAGGGGGAGGTGTAGGGTTCGCATGTAGCCCCCTGTCTACAGGAGAAATCTGCCGAAATAGTCAAAACATACCATGGTTACGTTTTTTGGTGGTTTTCCACATCTTTTGTTTTAGAAAAAAGTGGTGGGGCACAGTTTTTGAAGTCGGGCACGTCCCTCTACAGGAGAAATGTTCCCAAATAGGGAAAAATAGTCGGGGACGATTTTTTGATTGTATTTGATTCAAATACACCTGTAGGAGGACACGCCCGACCTGAATACAGCTGGGGCGTGGACCTAAGGAACGACAAATAAGGAAAGAGGCCACTGTTTTCCATGAGTGAATCTTCGATGTCCGATCGGAAGCCGAAGGACAACCCCATAATGGCTGTAAAGCAACCCAGGAACATGGAGCCCCTCCCAAGTGAGAAGGGTTTCTTTTTCAGCGCCCCGACTGGAAGTGATTCGGCCAGCGTCGCTTCCCGACTACATACCGCTGTCGGGGCGATCGGAATGGGTACGGGAAGAAGGGGCACAAGAACCGACTGCAGTTCCTGCTCGTTTTGACCAAGAGCTCGCTGTCGGTGTCGCCGCCGACCTGTGTCCATTTAGGACAGGAGGCCGCCTGCCCAGCGGCGGCCGCTGGTGGCTCGCATGTGCCCCTATTTTCCGTACCCGTCTCGGTCGTCCCAACGCCAGCTGCAACCCAGTGAGGGCTGGAGGAACTGAGGGCCAATGAGGGTGTGCTCCCGCTTCCAGCGCAGGCGACACAGCAGTGAAGCCCTCCTCCTCCTCCTCCTCCTCCTCCTCCTCCTCCTCCCCTCCTCCTCTCCTCCTCCTCCTCCTCCCCCCTCCTCTCCTCCTCCTCTTCCTCCTCCTCCTCCTCCTCCTCCTCCTCCTCACACCAGACGTTGAAAACGTGCCTGCAGGACGACCATGCCGGAGCCCACGGGGGCACGGGCTTCGTCGTCGACGCGGACCGCGGGCTCCTCCTGACGAACCGGCACGTCTGCACCTGTGGACCGCAGCGCGCCTCGGCGACGTTTGTGGGCTGCCCCGCCATGGAGGAGGCGCCGCGGGGCAACCGAGCTCCTCTTCCTCCTCCTCGCTCCTCCTCCTCCTCCTCGCTCCTCGCTCCTCGCTCCTCGCTCCTCGCTCCTCGCTACTCCTCCTCGCTCCTCCTCCTCCTCGCTCCTCCTCCTCCTCGCTCCTCCTCCTCCTCCTCCTCCTCCTCCTCCTCCTCCTCGCTGGATAGCGCCGCAGGAGCTCGTCAGAGCCTCGTGGGCCGTTTCCCGGCCTGGCTTCCCCGACCTCTTAATGGCCTGGAGCCATGCAGCCTCAGAGAGACGACGCAGCACGAGCGGCACGCTCTGCTTCCTCAGGGGACTTTGGCTCAGCGTGTCGCCCCGCCGGTTCTGGTTCACCGCGCTTCGGCGCGACACGTAACCGTGTCCCAGTCCCCAGGCGCCAAGGCCCCGAGCCTCCGGCCGGCCACCCCGCGGAGCGGAGCGACGGGCTAGCAATTCAGGGGAGCCTCGTATGCTTTCGAAACTCCGTCGTCAGGGTGCATCAGCGTGCGCTAGCGTCTGGTGGTCGACGAGAAAGCTATATATATATACACACATATATTGCGTCGATTCGCGTCGATCTAGCTTCGATTCGCATCGAGTAGCGCCGATTCGCGTCGGCGAGCGTCGATTCGCAAGGGCAACTCAGAGTCAGCGCAGTGGCTCTGGAGACTCCCATGAGTTGCCACAGACATCCGTATCCGCGCCCTCGCGGTCTGGATTCCGGGGCGCGATCCCGCGGATACGCGGGCGTACGGATCCACGCGGTGCCTCCACGAAGAAATGCGCCCTGCATCCGCTGGGTCGCGGCCCAGGAGCCTGGCCCGCGAGGCCGTGGACACGGAGCCCACGGACAGTGGCGGCCAGCCTGGCGCTTTTCGTCCTCTCTGGAGTCTGCGGGAGGCTTGTCCCCGCCACGGCTGGATCCGCCTGGAAGAGCAGGTAAGCGCCCTCGTCTCCAATGTAGCGTGCCGCGCTGGTGGCCCGCGCAAGCCGCCGCGTAGAGTAAGGTCGCTGTGCCATCATGCGTAGGACCTCTTTCTTGTCGTTGCTCGGGTGAGGATGGACCCCGGGAGGGGGACGGGGGAGCGCTTTTGAGCGGATCCAGGCTTGGCGGGGGTGCCGCCGTGATCTCAGCTGGCCCTCCTCCGCGGATTTTGGCGGTCTCCTTCGAGCTGGATCCGCTCGGATGGACCCCAGGAATGGTTTTTTGGGGAGCGGTTTTGAGCGGATCTAGGCTGGGTGGGAGAAGCGCCGTTGTCTCAGTTGGCTTTCCTCCGAGGATTGTGGTGGTCTCCTTCGAGCTGGATCCGCCTGGGTGAGGATGGACCCCGGTAGGGGTCCGGGGGAGCGGTTTTGAGCGGATGTGGGCTGGGTGGGAGGGCCGCCGCTGTCTCGGTGCGCAAGCGGCCCTCCTTCGAAGGACAAGTATTTGCATAAACCAGGGATGGACCTAAACGGTGTTTTGGCGACTTCGTGGGCCGTTTTCGTTTTGATTTTCGTTTTGCGGTACTGGCGGATTGAAGACAACACGAGGGAAAACGAAAATAAAACGAAAACGAAAAGCACCGTTTAGGTTCAGCCCTGGCATAAACATACATTTTCGGAGCTCCGCCGAGATTTCTTGGATCTGCGCTGGAGCCCCCCTGGCGGCGCCTCCAGCGCCGCCCCCGGCGCACTCCACACGCCAGTGAGCGGGGACCAGCGCCGATCCAAGACACCCAGGCGGATCTTCGACAGCTTATGTTTATGATGTTTATGTGCCGCTCTTTTCTCATCTGTTGGGAAGGCCTTACGGCGGGTGCCGCCGACCCTGAAGGACGGCGACGACGACGACGACGGCGACCTTCCTGTTTCCATCGGTGGCGAGCGAGGGCGGGGGGGAATTAGAAGGAGAAGGCCTCCTCAGGGGACGGTGGGGCTTCTCAGAAGCCTCTGGGCCTTCTGAGAGCAATGTTTCTGTCCCTTCGGAGAACCGGGAAGGCTGGGAAACCTATCAGAAGGCCAGGAGCCTTCCGAGTCTTCCAGGAGTGCCCGCCTCTGCTCGCTTCCCCCGTGGTCTCGCCTTGCTCCTGTCCTCGTCGTCGTCATCGTGGTCGTCGTGTTCGCTCGTCGGGCGTTCCCCCCTCTGTGCTCGTGTCCTCGTCGTCGTCGTCGTCGTCGTTGTTGTCGTCGTCGTCGTCGGCATCGTCGTCGCTCGTCGTCGTCGTCGTCGTTCGTCGGGCGCTCCTCCCTCTGTGCTCGTGTCCTCGTCGTTGTCATCGTCGTCGTCGTTGTCGCTTGTCGGGCGTTCCCCCCTCTGTGCTCGTTTCGTCGTCGTCGTCGGCCTCGTCGTCGTCGTCGTCGTCGTCGTCGGCCTCGTCGTCGTCGTCGTCGTCGTCGTCGTCGTCGTCGTCGCCGACGTCGTCGTTCGTCGGGCGTTCCCCTCTCTGTGCTTGTGTCCTCGTCGTCGTCGTCGTCGTCGTCGTCGTCGCTCGTCGGGCATTCCACCCTCTGTGCTCGTGTCCTCGTCGTCGTCCTTGTTGATCTCGTCGTCGTCGTCGTCGTCTTCGACGTCGTCGTCGTTGTCGTGGTCGTCGTCGTCGCTCGTCGGGCGTTTCCCCCTCTGTGCTCGTGTCCTCGTCGTCGTCGTCCTCGTCGTCGCTTGTCGGGCGTTCCCTCCTCTACGCTCGCGTCCTCGTCGTCATCGTCGTCGTCGTCGTCGTCGCTCGTCATACGTTCGCCCCTCTGTGCTCGTGTCCTCGTCTCCGTCGTCGTCGTCGCCGTCGTCGCTCGTCGAGCGTTCCCTTCTCTGTGCTCGTGTCGTCGTCGTCGTCGTCGTCGTCGTCGCTCGTCGTGCGTTCCCCCCTCTGTGCTCGTGTCCTCGTCGTCGTCGTTGTCGCTCGTCGGGCGTTCCCCCCTCTGTGCTCGTGTCCTCGTCGTCGTCCTTGTCGTTCTCGTCGTCGTCGTCCTCGTCGTGGTCGTCGCCGTCGCTCGTCGGGCGCTCCGCCCTCTGTGCTCGTGTCGTCGTTGTCGTCGCCGTCGTCGTGTTCGCTCGTCGGGCGTTCCCCCCTCTGTGCTCGTGTCCTCGTCGTCGTCGTCGTTGTTGTCGTCGTCGTCGGCCTCGTCGTCGCTCGTCGTCGTCGTCGTTCGTCGGGCGTTCCTTTCTCTGTGCTCGTGTCCTCGTCGTCGTCGTCGTCGCCGTCGTCGTCGTCTTTCGTCGGGCGTTCCCCTCTCTGTGCTCGTGTCATCGTCGTCGTCGTCCTCGTCGTCGCCGTCGTCGTCGTCGTTGTCGCTTGTCGGGCGTTCCCCCCTCTGTGCTCGTGTCCTCGTCGTTGTCGTCGTCTTCGTCGTCGTCGTCGCTCGTCGGGCGTGTCCCCCTCTGTGCTCGTGTCCTGGTCTCCGTCGTCGTCGTCGCCGTCGTCGCTCGTCGGGCGTTCCCCTCTCTGTGCTCGTGTCCTCGTCGTCGTGATCGTCGTCGTCGTCGTCGCTCGTCGAGCGTTCCCCCTCTCTGTGCTCGTGTCGTCGTCGTCGTCGTCGTCGTCGTCGTCGTCGCTCTTCGGGCGTTTCCCCCTCTGCGCTCATTTCCTCTGTCATCCTTGTCGCTGCCGTCGTCGTCGTCTTCGACGTCGTCGTCGTCATGGTCGCTCGTCGTGCGTTCCCCCTTCTGTGCTCGTGTCCTCGTCGTCGTCATCGTCGTCGTCGTCGTTCGTCGGGCGTTCCTCTCTCTGTGCTCGTGTCCTCGTCGTCGTCGTCGTCGTCGCCATCGCTGTAGTCGTCGTCGTTGTCGTCGTCGTCGCCGTCGTCGTCGACGTCGTCGTCGTCGTCGTCGTCCTCCCCCTCGTTTTCCGATTAGAAGGCCCACGGATTCCTGGGGCTCAACCTCACTTGAATTTGATGCTTCAAGTTTCGCTGATGCGGTGGAGCTTGCTCCTTTCTCTGTTACAGCCTTTCTGCAGCCTCCTCATCCGAATCGTTCCATCGCTTCTGACCACAGACTGCCCGCTGTTCTAAGCCCGTCCTGCCTAGAGCGGATTCTTTCGGGCAGGTGGCCGAACAGTCTCAGTGGTGCCGAGGCGGCGCGTCGTTGTTTTCGTGGATGCCTCGGGCTTGCTTCGCGACTGGTGCCACTCACTCCTTCGGCAGCAACTCAGAGGAGCCTCGACGGTCCTCGAAACTTGATTCCGTCTGCAGAGAGCATTCGCGTGCGCTAGTGTCAGTGTCTGGTAGTCGACGAGGAGGCGCAGGTTTAGCGTCGATTGGCGTCCTTTCAGCGTCGATTCAGCGCCGAGTAGCGTCGATTCGCGTCGGAGAGCGTCGAATCGCAACAGCCAGCGAGATGCCATATGAGGCTCCCATCAGTTGCCACAGATCGTTATTTTCCCTGTTTCGTGATTTCCTCCCCCCTCCCCCCCCCGCCCCTGCCCAGCTCGGGCGCCCCCGGGGGCCCGTCGAGGTGTCCGTCTCCATCGCGTACGTGGACCCCGTGCACGACTTCGCGATCTTGCGGTTTGATCCTGCCCAGCTGGTCCAGACGCCCCGCGCCGAGATCGCCCTGGAGCCTCGAGGGGGGAGGAGCAGGAGGATAGGAGATATCAGAGGAGGAACAGGTACAGATGCCGCTGCTCGTCTTGGGACGCTCTCGTCGCCACGTCTGTATTCTCTTCGAGGTTCTGGTCAGAACGCACCTCGAGAGAAGTCAGGGGAGTAGCGGTAGACATTTACTTCAGGCCCATCCAACTCAGAACATACACATCATCAACATACATGTTCGAAGCCCCGCACGGAACATCTCTTGGATCTGCGCTGGAGCCCTTTGGCGGCGCCGCCCCTGGCGCGCTCCATGGAGGAGGGGCCAGCGCAGATCAACTAACTCCGCGCGGACTTCTGAATGCTCATGCCCGTGCCGCTCTTTCTCCCTCTAGAGGGTGAGGAGGAGGAGGAGGAGGAGGAGGAGGAGGAGGAGGAGGAGGAGGAGGAGAGGTGGAGGAGGAGAGGAGGAGAGGGAGGAGGGAGGAGGAGAGGAGGAGGAGGAGGGAGGAGGAGGAGGAGGAGGGAGGGGGGAGGAGAGGGCAGGAGGAGGAGGAGGACGAGGGGAGGAGGAGGATGAGTAGTAGAGGCGGAGGAACAGTGAAGGAGGAGGAGGAGGAGAGAGGAGGAGGAGGAGGAGGAGGAGGAGGAGGAGGAGAGAGAGGGGGCAGGGAGGGGGGATCGGGGATGGGGAGGGTGGGTAGAGAGGCGGTGGGGGGAGAGGAGGGGTTGGGGGAAACGCGTACATGGAGTCAGGCGCGTGGATGAGCGGCGGTTCCCGTTTCCATGCAAGATTCGACGCGCGCCGTCGCCAAACCCATGCAACATTCGACGCGCAGCTTTTGAGGAAGCACTCCCCCCTTGCCGCGCCCACGTGCCAGATCCACGGATGTGTCATCCCCAACTCAGCGTGCGCCTTGGGGGGTGGAGCGGAGGGAAACGGGGCTCTGCGTGGTGCTCTGCAGGGTGGAGCTTCCTCCTCCCCTCAGTGTAGCAGCGGGCAGCCTCCATCGTCCCGGACGGCGCGCTGGCACGCCTCGTGGCCAGCCTGTCCTTATTGCGCGTCGCGTAACGGGGGGGGGCGATGAGTGGGGGGGCAGCGAGGGCTGCAGAAAAGGGCCCCTGAAGAGGGCCTTTAGGGGCCCGAAACGTGCACCCTTCTTCCCCCAACTTAAGCGGCGCTCCAAGTGGAGGCCTTGAGGGCCCCAGAAGGGGGCCTTTCGGGCCCGAGAGATGTAATTACCTTTCCTTTCTCCTCCTCCTCCTCCTCCTTCCAGCTGTAAATGATCCCCGCACCTCCTATTCTCCGGGCAAGATGTTTATCGATGTCCACTGCGTCCTGGAGTTTCGGGCTCCCTTCCTCCAGTGCCAGGGGCGCCGTGGATAGAGGTCATTTTTTTACCCATACCCACTGCACCGCGGCCTGTTGGCGCCCCTCCCCAGAAAGTCCAAGACGCAGAGGATATGGATACGAATCGTGCCCGCATGCTCTTTCCTGTACCGCTGCCCCTGTCGGCTCGCAAGGATTGTAGGGCTCGTGGGGAAGGGTGAAACCCTCATCGTCGTCCTTCATTTGCTGCTACCGTTCTTCCTTGCTTCCGTCTTTGCCAACGGGCCTCTGCCAGGACGATGCGGGGGAGTTCCAGGATATCCACAATCACGTAGTGATAAGAAGGCCTGCTTCAGGCGATCGCAAACATGGATTAAGGGGGCGTGGATTAGCGACGGGCTCCGCTTCCACAGGACATCGCGGATTTCCGCCGCCGAGCGAGGCGGCACTGGCCGCATTTTGGGGAGGGCACCAGCCGCATGTTGATTTCTTATTTTTCCCATGGCCTTCGTACTATCGTGTGGTATTTCTGCCGATGCGCCGATGCGCGGCTTCTCCAGTCCAGTCCAGGCCTCCCCCGACCCATGGATTTGGCGACCGCGCGCAAAATCCATGGATCGCTAGTCCATGTCGGCGCGCCACTTACCATACGCAGGCCCAGCAGTTTTCCACCACCACTGCCACCGGTAGGACGGAGGAGCAGGACGGACGTGGAGCTCCTCCTCCTCCCCCTCCTCCTCCTCCTCCTCCTCCTCCTCCTCCTCCCCCTCCTCCTCCTCCCCCTCCTCCTCCTCCTCCTCCTTCTCCTCCATGTTTGCGCGCCCCCGACTGCGGCTCTGCACTTGGGAGCAGGTGGCGAGAGAGAGAGGCGATCGGCGTGCTCGCGCCTGGCCATTGGTTGTACATCATGCTTTTTCGGGTCCCCAGGCTGGAGGGTTTCTCCGAAGGGCTCAGGCGACCCGTCCTCCTCCTCCTCATCATCTTCCTCCTCCTCCTCCTCCCTCCTCTCCTCCTCCTCCCTCCCCCCCTCCTCCCTCCTAGTCCTCCTCCCCTCCTCCTCCTCCTCCTCCCCTCCTCCTCCTCCTCCTCCTCCCTCCTCCTCCTTCCTCCTCCTCCTCCTCCTCCTCCTCCTCCTCCTCACTCTTCCTCCTCCTCCTTCTCCTCCCCCTTCCCCTCCTCCACTTCCTCCTCCTCCTCCTCCTCCTCCTCGGATCGCCTACGGCTCCGGAGGAAACCGTGCACCCCAGGGGTTCTACTTAAGTCGGGCACGTCCCTCTACGGGAGGATATTCTCAATGTGTAAAAAATAGTCCGGGGACGATTCTTCGACCATGGTTTGACTATATTTGAATCTCTTTGACTACTTTTATGCTTTTGGGACCCCAGGGGGTTATATTTAGATCGGGCACGTCCATCTACGGGACGGTCGGTCCCTGCCAATCTCATGTCAAGCGTAAATTACTACAATCCTCGTCAAACATAATTTGACGGTGTTTGTTTTCGGTGCTTGCGTGGTGTGCGCTACGTCAATGCTGGCATGGCGTATTTGGCCTAGGCGCAGGGGTGTCCGAAATCCAGAAGCACCCTCGCAGCATTGAAGAGCGCGTCTTCTGACGAGGGCCCGAACTATCGAGCTCTTTGATTTTGAACAGCGTTTCAAATTATTTTCGACGAGGCTTGCAGAGGAACAGCGGTTGATATGAACGCAAACTTCCGGAGGTCCGCGCGGATCTCTTGGACGAGCGCTCGGCCCGCCTCTCTTCGCGCGCCGGGGGTGGCGCTTGAGGCGCTGCCAGGGGTCCCCCAGCGCCGACACCAGAGATCCGCGCAGACCTCTGGAAGGTCTTGCTTCTGTCGCTGTTCGTTCCTCGAATTTACAGTCAAAGTCCACAGTAAGGATGCGCTGCTTCATCAAGGCTGCCCTTGCATCCCTGCTTCATCGGCCCACCGTTGGCGCCCAACGAGCTCCAGATGGTAAATGGGACTCTCAAGGGTCTTGCTTGCATCCTTACCTTGCGTCTTTACTATGGATTTTGATTGTACGTCCTGGCGGGACTCGGGATGCGAGGTTTTCTTTTGTTGCGTTTTTGCTCAAGATTTTCTGATTTGTCGTTTAGCGGCCATTAGCGGCAAGCAGGTGGTAATTGGTGAACGGTTGGTGCGGTGTGTGTGTGTGTGCCGCTATCTGCCGCTAATGGGTTGCCGCTGTTTGCCGATATCTGACGCTAATCCGCCAGCATCTCGATTTTCTAGGCAGGCTTCCAGGGAAAAACACAGTCGCAAAATGACATCTCCGCGGACGACATGTGTGCACCGTAATTACCACGTGGGCGCCTCTCGAGTCGTCGTCGACTCTAGACTTATGATGCTTCACCCTACTTTAGCCTTGATCACCAGAAGGAATTTCGAGCACCAAGAACGCACGGAAACTGGATGGTTTTCTCGTGCCGGGCCCTGGGATGCGATACTCGTTCGACATTATTTTGATATTTTCCTGGGTGCTCGAGATTTTTTTTTGGATGTGGTCCTTGAGCACGATGGGAGCAACATATTTCTAGACCTGCCCTCAGCATCTTCTCTTGCTGATCTCGGATCCCCTCCCCACGGGGCCATGGCACCATGGCACCTCGAAGTCATTAGGCCCGTGGGGCCAAAAGGCCGTGTAAGTGGTGCACAGCTCTTCGACCGTAAGAGGGCCGAACCAGCTATGCACCGCACCGCCCGCCATGGGGCAAAGGCCTCCGGGAGGACTCCGAGCACGGCACCGGTGCCCGGGCGCCCTTTTCTCGCACGAGCGTCCCAGCGGGGCTCGAGCATGTTTCTTGATTGCTCGGGGTATGATGGGCATTATAGCTCCCGGCCCCCCCCCCCTCCCCCCCCTATGACGTAACGCCCCTCCCCCCCCAGTGCGCTCAGGGTACTGCCGCCGTGCGCACAGCGGGGGGGAGGCGTTACATTATACACCTCCCTCTGTCCCCTCTCCCCCCCCCTCCTGTAGTGCCCATTATCGCCGAAAATACAGAAACGCGTTTCTCGGGCCACGCGCAATCAGGAGGGGAGACAAAACAAAAACGCAGAGACACAAATCCTCGGCCATTCCCAGGAGCATCCAGGAGCATATGGGAACACAATGGAAGGGGGGGGGAAGGAAGACGAAGACCCCGAAGATGTGGGCGAATCTAAGGGGACTCCTGGGACGTGTGTCTATTTCCTCGTGTCGTGTGTCCCTGGTTGAAGCTCGCTGAGGGGCAGCGAACGCGATCTGTGTCTCTGGGGCGACGGAGGAGAGGGAAATGCTTTCGTAGGGCAAGAGCAAGCATGAGCAGCCCAATCGTCGGCAAGAGCAAACCTGAAATCAGAGCTTCTCGCGAAGGGCGGCTGGAAGGATTGCTGTTGACCGATCAAGCGCGGCCGCCGAGCGTGCGGGGATCTGGCCCTGGAAGCGACGCTGCCCCCCCAGCGACCTTCAAGTCCCTGGGCCCTCTTGGAAGGAGGGAGGCGGGCAAGCTCAGCCGCCCGGGGGGGAGGGAGGCGCCCCGCTGCGACCTGCCGCGGAGAGGAGCCAGGCGGGCTGCACGTGGGGGAGGAGATCCGCGTCGTGGGCAACGACAGCATGGAGAAGCTCCAGATGCGGCCGGCTTGCGCCGCCCGCCCGCCGCCGCGCCACGGCCCCCCCCCCGCCGCAGGCCCGAGGCCGGAAGGATTTTTTTGCTAGTTTGTTGTTTAAACAGCTTGGGGCAAACATATTCGGGCAGGTTTGCTTGCAGGGCTTTCGCCCCCCCCCCCCTCCCCCCTTCCCCCCCTCGCCCCTCTTCGAACGAACACTGGCGTGCAAGGGCCTTTCGACTCGCGTGGCTTCCGCGCACGCAAGTCGTCTGCGGCTTGCTTCAGGTCCAGCCTTCCCCCCGCCCGTGCAAGTCAACCTGCGGGAGTCTAACCAGAAACACGCTCAGGGGCCCAGACGTGCAGCACCCCCGAAAAATCAGGGCGATTTGTTTTTGCTGTCCCAATTTGCGGCCTCCGGTGGCCCTCACGGGGGCCCGGGACTGTCGTTCGACTCGCCACCCTCCGAGCCTCTGGGTATCCCGGGATGGGGTCGGAGTTTAGACGGGGTCGGAGGATCGCGCCGCATCGCCGATGCACCGCCGATGCGGCTCGATGCGGAGCCATATTTCCTTCACGTCGACGTCGCCGATGCATCGTCCACGTCGACGATGCATCGCAGGTGCATCGCCGATGCATCGCCGATGCATCGCCGATGTATCGGCGATGCGGCGATCCCCCGACCTCATCAGCTCCGACTCCATTTTGGAGGCCTCTAAAACCACCCAAACCCAACCCGAATGCCCCGATTTGCCCTCCATTCCAAGTGGGGGGGTGCACCCAGGAGCGTTGAAATCACATGTGAAACCCGTCCCCCCACCACCCCCACCCGAAAATTGGGTCTTGGGGTTAACGGTTATGTTGGGTCGGTCTGGTAGGTCATGAATGATTCGGGATGAAAAACTGGCCTTGGGGAAGGGGTCGGGACTTCGGGGGACCCCCCACGGACAAAAATCTGGACATCGCGCGGCCGCCCCCTGGCCGCCCGCCTGAAGCTCGCAGCTCGCTACCCTTGCCTCGTTTTCGTCTTTGTGGGCCGGAGGCCCTCGTCGCCGTCGCTGGATGCGTCTCGAGATCTTGGTCAGGACGCACCCCGGGCGAGGTCCAGGGAGTAGCGGTATCGGTACCTTTGGGTTTCTCCAGTGGCTGCAAGGGCGGGCTAGACCCTCCAGGGAAGAAACAGTAAGGGCCACAGCCAAGATGTCGCGGGGTCTCGTCGGTGCTGATCCTGGTAATTAATCGTTTATGCCGGCCGTCCCCGATCTCGCGAGGATGATCCACGACTCGACGATGGCCACGATGGACGGTGACCAAGATCGACACCGACGTTTCTGCGTTCAGCCTTGATCATGCCCCTCCGCGCCTCCTTTCCTTTCTGCTGCCCCACTCCCCAGACACGGAGGGATGGCGAGGGGGGCGAGAGGGGGAATGGCAGGAGGAAGAGGAGGGGGAGGAGATGAGAAGGAGAGAGGAGGAGGAGGAGGAGGAGTAGGAAGGAGGGGCTCAAAGGAGGATGAGGAGAAGGAGGAGGAGAGGAGGAGGAAGGAGAAGGAAGACCAGGAAGAGGAGGGAGGGAGAGTAGGGAGGAGGAGGAGGAGGAGGAGGAGGAGGAGGAGGAGGGGAGGAGGACAGGAGGAGGATGACCAGGGCAACCCAGGATGAGTCAACGACGCTGCAATACACCCTCCCGTCTCAAGCCCCCTCGTCAGAAGCCCTTTAGAAGTGTGCGGGAAGCGCCCTCTTGCAGGGCGAACCTTTTATGGGCTTTTTATTCAGGCGAGAGCCCTTTTTCAACAGGAGCTGGCTAGAAGAGGCCCGTAGAGGGCGAGCATGCAGGCTTTCCAATGTCAGGGACGCCCTGTCCTGCACAAAGAGGCCAGCACTCCGTCGGTGTAACTCTTGCGCTTGGTCAGACGTTGCGAGGAAGGCCGAAGCGAGAGCCCAAGTTTGGAGATGAGCTCCATCTGTCTAGCTGTTGTGCAAGGTTGCAAGTCTGGCCACCTGTTGCCAGGGCATCTACAGACTGGTCCTCCTTTTGCAGGAGGAGTCGTACTCCATCCTTGTACTTTTTATTTGTGAATGCAATTGGTTTTAGGGTTTTTGCAAATGGTCGCAGCCACGCAGATGGCGTGCGTAGCGACGCCCCAAATGCTCGGTCTCCAGTACTTCTCCGTGGCGGCGCCCCCGCAGGCACGCAGAGGGCACGCGTGGCGACGGGGGCGTCGCCATGCAGAGCTTCTAAAGACCAAACATTTTGAAAACCAATTGTTTCCACCACTAAAGTAGCCGCGGGAAGCTTTCACGACGAGACGAGAGGCACGCAACGCGGCGCGCCCTCGATCCTTGCAGCACTCAGAAGCTGCCGCGGCACGTGTGAGCCGTGCGACGACGAGGCTTCCATTCCGACAACGATCCGCCCCCCGTCCGTGTGGCTGTTGGACGTTGGGCGATCTCGGATCGGATGTGCGCGGCGCGGGGGCGGGAGCCACGCGTTGGCAGCAGTTCGCCCTGCAGCCTTACTTGCACCCACCTGAAACCTTAAGCACACACATCGTTCATGGGCTCCAGATTTCGTTCAAGACACTCAAGGATCTGGACTGGACCCTGGGCGTTTCCTTTGAGCTCCTGCTCTTCCTGGACTCTTCGTAGATCTTGACCTGGACCACTGTTTGAGAACACGCTTGGAGCGAAGGCGCCTTTTCTGAGCGTAGAGACTTCCTAACTCGGAGCAGGGGTGTACGCATGGTCGGTGCGCACGCTTTACAGGGCGAAAGCCCACGGCGCCGAAGCGAGAGCCCCAGTCCCGAACACGATTCGCGCTCCACCCGTGAAGGGGCTGAACATATTCAATGCCTCGGGGCCAGCAGGGCGCGAGCCGCCTGTTGCGCCGATGATGCTGATGCTGACGATGCTGATGCTGATGCTGATGCTGATGATGCTGATGATGCTGCTGCTGATGATGATGTCGACGCTGATGATGCTGACGATGATGATATGATGATGATGTTGATGATGATGCTGATGCTGATGATGCTGACGATGACGATGATGATGATGATGCTGATGATGATGATGATGATGATGGTGGTGATGCTGGTGGTGGCGATGATGATGTCGCTGATTATGATGATGCTGAGGAGAAGGAGGGGGAGGAGGATGCTGATGATGGTGATGCCAGTGATGATGAGGATGATGCTGATCATCATGATGATGATGTTGATGATGCTGCCGATGCTGATGATGCTGATGATGCTGCTGATGATGATGAGGATGTCGATGATGCTGCTGATGATGTTGATGATGATGATGATGATGATGCTGATGATGCTGATGATGCTGTTGCTGCTGCTGATGATGATGACGATGACGATGATGATGATGCTGATGATGATGATGATGAAGATCATGATGGTCCTGATTATGATGCTGATGCTGATGATGCTCATGATGCTGCTGCTGATGATGATGATGGTGTCGAAGACGATGCTGATGATGATGATCATGATGATCATGATGATGCTGATGATGATGCTG
>CAUYUJ010004064.1:5000-55742 GCA_963575745.1 Prorocentrum cordatum | reverse complement strand
GGCTTGCCTCAGCCTCAGCCTCAGCCTGCCTCGGCCTCAGCCTCAGCCTCAGCCTGCCTCAGCCTCAGCGTCAGCCTCTCAGCCTCAGCCTGCCTCAGCCTCAGCCTCAGCCTCAGCCTGCCTCAGGCTCAGTCTCAGCCTGCCTCAGCCTCAGCCTCACAGTTGGCTCCGGGCAATCAAAATGTAGCCTGGGAGTGATGTTCTGGGAACACGAAGAACACGAAGTGGCCTACAGTTGGCTCTGGACATTCAAAATGTGGCCCAGGAATGGTGTTCTGGGAACACGAAGAACACGAAGTGGCCTACAGTTGGCTTCGGGCAATCAAAATGTGGCCCGGGAATGGAGTTCTGGGAACACGAAGAACACGAAGTGGCCTACAGCTGGCTCCGAGCATTCAAAATGTGGCCCGGGAATGGTGTTCTGGGAACACGAAGAACACGAAGTGGCCTACAGCTGCCTCCGGGCATTCAAAATCATGCCTAGGAATGGAGTTCTGGGAACTCGAAGACCACGAAGTGCGTTACTGCTTGCTTAAAACGAGGTCCCCGGCATCCCCCCGGATCGCGCCCAGACCCCCCTGGGGCGTCATGATGCTCTCTTTTGACCCTACTAGAAACCTATCAGTCTTCGCTGTTAGGTAACAAGTGTTACCAACAAACAAATCGTGTGGCGACCAACCGTGGCCAAGAGAACCTTCCACAACCAGCGTCGAGCTCCCCCGCACCCTTCAGAGTGGCGAGCACAGGGCGATGACGATGTTTAGGGGTGTGGCCCCCAGAAACTGGAGAAAGGCAGCTTTAAGGTCGGCACCGAGGCAAAGTGATAGCAATCGTAGGGATCAAGGATATGTTTCAGGCTGGTAACTCCGAGAGGCCCGACAAGAGGAGGAGGAGGAGGAGGAGGAGGAGGAGAGAGTCTAAGGAGGAGGAGGAGGAGGGGGAGGAAGGGGGAGTATGAGGAGGAGGAGGAAGGAGGAGGAAGAGGGGGGGAGAGGAGGGTAGGAGTGGGAGGAGGAGGGGAGGGGAGGAGAGGAGGAGTAAATTTAGAGGAGGAGGAGGAGGGTAGGCAGGAGGAGGAGGCGGAAGAGGAGTATGAGGAAAGGAGAACGAGGAGGACCCTTTTGTGGGTGCGAAACGCTGCTGGCCCCACTTCTCGATGTGGCCGCCAGGAACTCTGTGTAGTCGATCACGCCACTCCCGTCCGCGTCCAAGCCCCTCCATGATCTCCTCTCGGGGGGACCACCCCCTCCTCCTCCCCCTCGAACCTCCCTCTCCGCCTCCTCCTCCTCCTATACCTCCTCCTCCTCCGACCTCCTCCTCCTCCCCTCCTCCCTCCTCCTCCTCCTCGATCCTCCTCCTCCTCCTCCTCCTCGATCCTCCTCATCCTCCTCTTCCTCCTTCTCCTCCTCCCCCTCGTCAACTATCCACCGCACCAATCCTGGAGGGGCCGATCCTTGGCCCGAGGTCGGTGCGGCAGGTTCACGTCGTGACTGCCTGCCCGCTGACTTCAGACACCGCACGGATCGTTCTGTCTTGAACGATCACGGCGTTCCGATGGCGCGGATCGTTCTAGACCGTCCCATCACTCACCAGAGAGTAAGAAAACAGCATCATGCCCCGTGGGCAAGCCAGGGGGGCGCCCTTCTTGGCCCGGAGCGGCCCCAGGCAGGATCGGTGAGGCGGATGATAGGCGTCCCCCGATCCTTCAGGTCCTCGGGCAGCTCCATGATGCCTGCCTGCAAGAGGCCGTCCCGTATCTCCGCAAGGGTCAGCAGGCCGTCCCCATTGCTGTCCAGCGACAGGAACGTCTCGCGGAGGCCTCCCCGGCAGGAGGGAGGCAAAAGACCACACATGACCCCTACGTTCGGGGGATAAACTATACCGCCACCGCTGCTCCCCGGACCTCTTCCGAGGCGCGTTCTGACCAGAATTTCGAGGCGAATCCAGCCGCGGCGACGGTGGAAGCGTAGCAGTGTCGGTATATTCTCCATGTATGAGCTTACCCCTGCAGGTCAGCTTTCAAAGGCGCCAACGGGGGGTCATAATTTGAAGGATGTCCGCAGCCAAAACGTGACCCTACGGGGATCGTCCGGCTTCCCAACATCGACTGGACCCGCAAGGGTCGAGTTCGCAAATGGTCGCGCGAGCGAGGGGTCCTGGCGGAAACTAGGGCTCCCAACTTCGCGCTTCGCGCTCCGCGAAGCGCGAAGAAGCGCGAAGTGCGAATGACTTCGCGCTATCGCGCCGCCTCCCAGAGGAGAAGGGGAGGATGAGGAATCGGAGCCGAACCGCGAAGCGCGCGGCGCGAATGACTGCGCGCCCTCGAGGGCGCCCCTGCGGAAACGAGTCCTGGCCGATGATCCTCAGAACGTGTGCTCGCGCCAACGTGTGTCCGTTGATGGGCGTGTTTTCCACCACCACCACCATGAGTTGGAGAGGGGGGGTCCTCCTCCTCCTCCTCCTCTTCCTCACCTTCCTTCTCCTCCTCCTCCTCCTCCTCCCCCCACCAATCTTATGGTTGTGGTGGTGAAACCACGCCCATCATCCGTCCTCCGAGGCCCTTCCACACGACGCAGGCGGCGCAACGAGTGCTGACACGGGCTGCGCGCCAGCGGCGGACCCGCACAGGGCAGGCACGCTTTGGCTACCAAACGTCCTGAGGATCATCGACCTGGGCCCCAGAGCTTGATGGGCCTGTTTTCCACCACCACCACCACCATAAGTTGGAGGGGGAGGAGGAGGAGGAGGAGGGGGAGGAGGACGCGGAGGAGGAGGAGGAGAGGAGGAGGAGGAGGAGGAGGAGGACCCCCTCCCCCTCCAACTTATGGTGGTGGTGGTGGAAAACAGGCCCATCAGAGCTTCCCCCAAGACCGGCTCTCAGCACCGAGCCGTCGTGCTGGTTACGCTCGTGTCCAGCGAGAGGACCCTGCCGGGGACGCCCCGGAGACGGCGAAGAGTCTCCAAGGCTCATTTCCCCCAGTGCCACGTCTCACCCTGCCGATCCGCAAAAGATCGGCCTGCGATCTCTCCAGGGCGCGCGTTCTGAGCAGAATCCCTAAGAGTATCCAGCCGTGTCGACGAGGAGGAACCTCCCCAAGGTCCGAAGAAGGTGAAACAAACATATTTATATCTATGTATCTATGTATATGTAGGTATGTATGTGTATCTGTATCTATATACCCCAGAGGATCGAACCTCGATCCCCGGCCCTCGCCGCTTCATGGCGGGCCTTTGATCTGTACCTCGTTCAGCTGGGAGGCGATCACGTGCAGCACAGCCTTTGCGAACTTGCTGCGGCACCTGAACCTCCGCACGGGGCGGGGGGGAAGATAGGAGCCCTCGCCTCTGCCGGCGCACCCTCCCCAGCACGTGCTCCTACTCTGCCACCTAGCCAGCAGGTGCACAGTCGATGCTCTCAACATGACGGGGCGCGCATCACGCGCGAGAGGGCGAAACGACGCTCGTGCCTCAGGGTGGCGCTCGTTCTCCTTAGAACTGAACCTATGCCTGGGCGAAACGCGCAGCCTTCGCTCGCCAGTTCGCCAACGCGCAAGCGGATCCGCTCCGCGCAGATTTGCCTGAAAGTGCGATCAGGGCTCGGAAAAAATAGCGAACACTCATGCCACATTCATCTGTCAACGCCTCCCCCTTCCCCCAATGTCCAAAGTTGGCGGTGGGTCTGATGAGTGGCACCTCGACCGCAGTCTACCCCCCGCGCGTGCCAACTTTGATTTTGGGGGGCAGGGGGGGTGTTTACTAATTGTTTCCCTCTAGCGGATCACGCCTGGGCGAGCCGCATATGTTTCGCTCGCCAATTGGTCAGGCACAAGGCCCCGCGAAAGCGGGCGACTCGTCGCCATCGACCAGGCTCTCCGCTCACGGTTCGCATGGGAGTTGGGGACACGTAAAAATACAGGAGGTGCTCCCGACGCAATAATCACTCGTAAATTACGCTGTGCTCGCGTCCCCGGGGCCACGATCCCTTGCAAATTGCACCGCATTCGCCTCCCCGATGCCACCATTCCGAATCAAATGCATGATACTCGCGCTCCCTAATCCACGATCTCCTGCAAATTACATTACACTCGCGCCTCTGAGGCCACGATCCCCAGTAAATTACGCCACAGTTGAGCCCCCGAGGCCACGATCCCTTCCCGCATTGGGCGCGGCGCAGACTTCGCTCGCCGCATCGCACGAGAGCGTCAGCGGCAGCGGGCCCGAGCGCCGCGCAGCTTTCGTGGTGGGCGCGGCACGTGCTTCGTCCTCGCCACGCACATCGAACATCTGGCCACCGTGAGAAGACTCCGAACGTGCCCTCGCCGCAACGCCGCGCAGATTCTGGAGTCCCGCTCCCGCCCGTGCGCGGACTGCGTTCTGCCCCTCGCCGGGTCGTCGGACGCAGGACCGCCCGCCAGCGCCTTCCGTTCGCCAGGCGGGAACGCGCTCCAGTCCCACCACTGGTTCCATGTTCTACTGGTCCTCCGCCCCCCTCCCCCCGCACGCCCTGCCTCCCTGCACCCCCCCCCCCCCAGACCCCGCATCGCCCCCTCATCCCTCCCTCCCTCCTTCCCTCCTACCTCACTCCTCACTCCCGCCCTCACTGCTCCATTCGCTTCCTCCTCCCTCCTCCCTCCCACCCCTCCTCCTCCTCCTCCTCCTCCTCCTCCTCCTCCTCCTCCTCCTCCTCCTCCTCCTCCTGTTCCTACGACTCCATGACCTCATCCCTCCTCCTCATCATCCTCCCTTCTCCTCCCTCTGCCAGAAGAAGCGCTGGGACGATGACATCAACGTATTCATGCGTTAACGCCGCCATGACCTCCACCCACCGCCCACATGCACCAACACGAACAGCAACGGAATGATCTCACATGGGTACGCGGTACGAGTCGCCTGAGACGACATCAGCGCTTAACGAGACTGCAACAACGAATGACGACAGCACCAACGACAAGAGATGGTTAACCTTCTACTCTTGTTTGTTGTTAAGGTCTGGAGGGCTCCCACCTTCCCCGCGGGGCCCCCTGGGGCTGTCAAAAGGGAGATCCGCCTCTGCAAACTCAGCTCCCTGCACAGATCGCATCGTGAGCCGCTGTGTAACCTTCTCATTGAACAGTCGCGCACGCTGTTCAGAGATGCTACAACACGATCTGCGCATGCTGCCCCACACGACGCGGAACCAACATGCTCTAGAGGCCACGGCCCCGCCCGTCTGGTCTCGGGTGATGGCTGGGCCCCCCAGCGCGTGTCCGCAGCGGTGCCATTGTGCTGCTCTCCCCTCCCCAGCCCCACCCCTCTCGATGATCCTCAGAACGTGTGCCACAGTCAACCCGTACAGTAAGGATGCGCGATGAGGATGCAAGGCCCTTGGAAGCCCATTTCGAAGTTTTCGCGCGGGGCGCGGCCAACGAACGCGGCCAAGGGTGTACCGAGGATGCAAGGATGCAAGGATACCCTTCGGAAGGTTGCCCGTCCTTCCTATGCGGGTTGACTGCAGCGCCAGCGTGTGCTGGTCCACGGAGGCCCCTCAGTACGACGCGGGCGGTCACTGCGAGGGCGGGCACAGGCTGCGCGCTGCTGGCGGAACATGAGCGGGGGAACACACACACACACACCTGAAGAGGCCTTGGGACACACAAATTAATACACACAAATAACAGGATTCCCCATATTTTCATATATTTACTTGGTTTTTCTCTTCCCCACCACTTCCCATATTTTCTGCGGAATCGACGAATAATTGTGTCTGTGTGTGTTTTTTTTTCCTCCTGAACACCTTGGGCCAAGCCACGTTCTGAGGATCAGCGCCCGGCCCCCCCCACCCGCCCTCCCCCCCGGGTCTCCTCGCTCGCCCTCCTCCGGCGACGGAGGCGCCGGCGACGGGGAGACGACCACGGCCACGAGCACGGCGAGGACGATGGCGCCGGCGGCGGCGGCGGCGGCGCCGCCGCGGCGGCGGCGGCGGCGGCGACGGCGGCCCCCTGGCCTCCGCAGCCTCGAAACGAAGTTGGTGGGCAGCGCGACGCCGGAGGCCTGGCGCCGCGGGGCTGGCCCGGGGCGACCCTCGCCGCCGCGGCCGGCAGAGGGAGGCGGCGCCGAGCAGAGGGAGGCCCGTGGACGGCCGCGGCGCGAGCGGCGCCCGGGCCCTGCCCGTGCTCAGGCCCCAGCACTGCGGGCGGCCAGGGGTAGCAAGGGATCCTCCTCCTTCTCCTGAGTTGTCGCCCTCCCTCTCTCCCTCTCTCTTCTCCTCCGCCTCCTCCACCTCCTCCTCCTCCTCCTCCTTGTTCACCCTCCCCCTCATCATAATCATCAGTACCACCATCACCACCACATCATCATCATCATCATCATCATCATCATCATCATCATCATCATCATCATCATCATCATCATCATCAGCAGCAGCATCAGCATCAGCATCAGCATCATCATCATCATCATCATCATCATCATCATCATCATCGTCATCGTCATCGTCATCGTCATCATCATCATCATCATCGTCATCGTCATCGTCATCATCATCATCAAAAGCAGGACCACCACCACCACCAGCATCATAATCAGCATCATCATCATCATCATCATCATCAGCAGCAGCAGCAGCATCACAATCATCATCATCATCATCATCATCAGCAGCTTCATCATCTTCATCATCATCATCATCATCATCATCATCATCCTCATCATCATCATCATAATCATCAGCATCATCGACATCATCATCATCATCATCATCATCATCATCATCATCATCACCATCATCACCCGCACCAGCATCATCAACAGCAGCATCATCGTCGTCAACATCGTCGTCGCAATCACCATCAGACTCCTCAGCATAAGCATCACCACCATCATCATCGTTATCATCATAACAATAGTAGCCATCACCACCACAATCGCCATCACCATCACAATCACAATCACCACCACAATAATCATCATCAGCATCAGCATCAGCATCAGCATCAGCATCAGCATCGTGATCAGCATCATCATGAGCAGAAGCGTCATCATCATCAGCATCATCATCAAAATCGTCGGCAGCACCACCACCACCATCATCATCATCAGAATCATCAGCATCATCATCATCGCCACCACCACCATCATCAGCAGCAGCCTCACCATCGTCATCATCAGCAGCATCAGCATCATCATCAGCATCATCATCACCATCGTCGTCAGCATCGTCGTCAACGTGTTCACCATCCTCATCAGCGTAAGTATCATCATAACAATAACCATCACCATCACCATCACCATCACCATCACCCTCACCAGTATCAGCATCATCATAACAATCATCATCGCCGTCACCATCACCATCATCATAATCAGCATCATCATCATCATCATCATCATCATCATGATCATCATCATCATCATCATCATCATCATCATCCTCATCATCATCATCATCATCATCGTCGTCGTCGTCGTCGTCATCAGCATCCTCATCATCATCATCATCAGTATCAGCATCAACATCATCACCATCGTCATCATCAGAATCACCATCATCAGCATCATCATCCGCATCATCATCATCATCATCATCATCATCATCAGCAGCGTCAGCAGGAGCAGCAGCAGCATCATCATCAGCATCAGCATCAGCATCATCAGCATCCGCATCATCACCATCAGCAGCAGCAGCATCATCAGCACCATCATCAGCACCATCATCAGCATCATCGTCAGAATCATCATCAGCATCATCACCAACATCAGCATCAGCAGCAGCATCATCGTCATCGACATCAGCATCATCATCACAATCGTCGTCGGCATCGTCAACATCAGCATCATCAGTAGCATCATCAGCATCAGCATCGTTATCATCATCATCATCATCACCACCATCATCATCATCATCATCAGTAGCATCATCATCCTCAGCAGCAGCATCAGCATCAGCACCAACATCATCATCAGCATCATCAAACCCTCCTCATCCTCATCATCACCGGCACCACCATCATCACCTGCAGCATCGTATACATCATCATCCTCATCATCGGGCGCATCGTCATCATCATCAGGATCATTATCATCATCATCATCATCATCATCATCATCATCATCATCATCATCATCATCATCATCATCATCATCATCATCAGCGTCATCATCAGCATCCTAACCATCATCATCATCATCAACAGCAGCATCGTTAACATGACCATCCACATCCTCGTCCGCATCGTCATCACCATCAGCATCATCCGCAGCAGCATCATCGTCATCAACAGCATCATCATCACCACCACCACCATCACTCCGTCGACGATTTCCCTCGGCGCCCGGGGCGCCTGGGGAGCGCAGTTCTTGATCCACGAGTGGTTCAGGGCCTGCTCGGCGCTCAGGCGCTCCTGGGCGCCCAGGCCCCCGCCGAGGAGAAGGCCCAGGGGCCGAGGACGAGCGGCAGGGGAAGGGGGCCGAAGAGCCGAAGAGGGGAGGGAAGAGGGGGGAGGGAGGGAGAGAGAGGGAGGGAGAGAGAGAGAGGGCGAGAGGGAAGAGAGGAGGAGGAGAGGGGACGAGGGAGGAGTGCACGGTGGAGGGAAGCAGGATGGGACAGCACAGCCGCGAGGGGATCCGCCTCGCAGGACTGCGCGGGCGCCGAGCGGTCCGCGACCGCGGGGACCTGGCCACCACCCGAGGTGCCAGGTCCCCGACCGCGTCGCCGGACCTACACACGCCGAGGAAGCACACCAGTCATGTGAAGGACGGGGGGGACGCGCACGGCGGGCCGGCTCTGCAGGAGGTCGAGGGCGTGCTGGCGCAGCGTGTCCGGTGCGTGCCAGCGCCGCCGTCCTTGGTGCACGGTGCACCACCACGGCCAGGCGCCGCCCGCCGAGCAGCCGCGCCGCACCTGACGGCAGCTCGTCCGCCCTGCCCGCGGGGCGGCCGCGGACTGGGAGCCGCGACGCGCGGCCATCGCGGGGCTCCCATCCGCCCCGTGATGGGCCCATTTTCCACCACCACTGCCATATGTAGCAGAGGGCGGAGGAGGAGGAGGAGGAGGAGGAGGAGGAGGAGGAGGAGGTAAGGGTGGTGGAAGGTTTGCCCATCACCGATGGCTTCGACCAGGAGCACGTCCGTGCTGGCGCCTCTCCGCGTGCTCGCCACGACCACCGCGCCGCCGCGCCCGCGAGGACGCCGCCGTCGCCGAGGGGCAGCCGCACGCAACTCCTGCACGCTCGCGGCCGAGGGGTGCGCGGGCGGTGCTGCGAGGGCCGCCAGGGCGGCGGGGGGGGGGAGGAGGAGGAGGAGGAGGAGGAGGGGGAGGAGGAGGAGGAGGAGGAGGAGGAGGAGGAGGAGGAGGAGGAGGAGGAGGAGGAGGAGGAGGAGGGAGGAGGAGGAGGAGGCCCTCGGCGGCCCTCGCGAAGCACGGTCCGCGCGGCGCTCCTGGATCCGCACTGGACCCCCGCCTGGCGCGCCAGAGGCGGCGCCAGGGGCGGCGCCAGAGGCGCCGCCAGGGGGGCCCAGCGCGGATGTTCGAGAAACCAGCGCGGCATGTCGAGGATCTGCTCCCAGACAGCTCTCCCTGAGAGCTGAGAGGGCGTTTGATGTCAGAAGCTGGAGCCGCAGGGTAGCCCCGGAGCTCGTCTCGGCTTCCGGCGGGACACCTCGGCGGGACCTGCTTGAACTGGCAGCGTTCCCCGCAGGCCTCCTCTCAGCGTTTCCCCCTGCGCGTGCCCGGAAGCTCTGCAGAAGGTCCTTCGGGAGGTCTCGGCAGGTGCTCCCGGGGTTCTTCGCGACAGGCCTCCCCCGGCCCTGTCGGCGCCCTGCTGGCCAGGCTTGGGATCCCACAAGCGCTCATGCCGTCTGCTCCTCTTCGACACTGGAACCCCCCCCCCTTGTCGGGTCGGGCGAAAGGGGGGGATAGCAAAGGGGGGGTTTGAAAATCAGCTCACGTAGCTGATTTTCCCGGCGCCTCCCGGCGCCGGAAGCGGCCATGTATCGAGGAATGGGCCCCTCGGTGAGGCCGAAACCAGCTGCATGCAGCAAATTTCGTACCCCCCCCCCTTCCCAGTCCCCCCCTGTCATCCGGCCCGACGACCCCACGCAGCCCCGAGCCTTGCGAATTCGCCGGCGCCGCGTCCTCCCTCCCCCCCCCCCGAGTCGTCGGCCGCCCGCCACTGTCGCCCACGGCCACCCCGCCGCGCAGGCTCGCCCAGCCCCCGCTGCTCGACACCCAAAACGTCGGGCCGAAACCAGCTGCATGCAGCAAATTTCGTAACCCCCCCTTTCCCAATCCTCCCCTTTCGCCCGGCCCCCCCTTGGCGCGCCGCGCGTCCCCAGGGCGGCGCCGGCGGAGCCGCCGGGGGGGCCCTGGCGCAGATCCGCGAAGCCCGCGCGGAGCGTCGAGAACCCGACGCCAAAATCAGATCGGGCGTGTCCCCCTACAGGGGGATTTGCGACGAAAAATAACAAATATTCGAAAAAAACACCAAAATGCCTAAAAATACTCCAAGAATAGCCCCCAGACTATGTTTCCCTACCTAGGCTCTGCCTAGAAGGGCTCTTACTCTCTTAGCTTAAAGGGGCCGGGCAGTGTAAAGCGCCCCGGGCGGTTCCCCCAGTCCCCTGGGAGCGGTTCCCCCAGTCCCTTGGGAGCTTTAGCTTTAGCTTTAGCTTTAGCTTTCGCTTTAGCTTAGCTTTAGCTTAGCTTTAGCTTAGCGTTAGCCTAGCTTTAGCTTAGATTTAGCTTAGTTTTAGCGTTAGTGTTAGCTTTAGCTTAGCTTTAGCTTAGCTTTAGCTTATCTTTAGCGTAGCTTTAGCTTAGCTTTAGCTTAGCTTTAGCGTAGCGTTAGCTTAGCTTTAGCTTAGAGTTAGCTTAGCTTTAGCTTAGATTTAGCTTAGCTTTAGCTTAGCTTGAGCTTCACTTGAGCTTAGATTGAGCTTAACTTGAGCTTAGCTTTAGCTTAGCTTCAGCTTAGCTTCAGCTTAGCTTCAGCTTAGCTTCAGCTTAGCTTTAGTTTAGCTTTAGTTTAGCTTCAGCGTAGCGTCAGCTTAGCTTTAGCTTAGCTTCAGCTTAGCTTCAGCTTAGCTTCAGCTTAGCTTCAGCTTAGCTTTAGTTTAGCTTCAGCGTAGCTTCAGCTTAGCTTTAGCTTAGCTTCAGCTTAGCTTCAGCTTAGCTTCAGCTTAGCTTCAGCTTAGCTTTAGCTTAGCTTTAGCTTAGCTTTAGCTTAGCTTCAGCGTAGCTTTAGCTTAGCTTTACTGTTACTATCAATGCTGCTTTCCTAGGGGCTCCAACTCCTAGGTAGGGTCGCACTGGGATAATTTTACTATTTGTGAATATTCCCCCTATAGGGGGACAAGCCCGACTTGACGCTAAAACAATTCATGCCGTCTGCCCAGCCGCGGCGTGCGCCGCCAGTAGGGGGCCACATGCGACCCCTACCCCCACCCCCCACGATTTCTGGGGGGGAGGGTGTGGTTCACTCCGCTCGGGAGCTCCCGAGCGAAGTGAAAAACCAGTTCCCGGGAATCCTGACAAAAAACAAAGCACGGAGGTGGGCCGAGCATCTTCCGGACGTCAGCAGGGGAGAGAGGAGAGTAGTATTCATATTGCGTAATTGTGGAGGGGGAGGGGGGAGACAGGAGACGAGGGAGAATCGGTGGAGGAGGGAGGACCGCCGACTCCTCCTCGACGAAATCCGCCTCAAACCTCCTCGTCCTCCTCCTCCGTCCTCATCCTCCTCCTCCTCCTCATCCTCCTCATCCTCCCTCCTCCTCCTCCTCCTCCTCCTCACTCCTCCTCCTCCTCCCCTCCTCCCTCCTCCTCCTCTCCTCTCTCCTCCTCCTCCTGCTGCCTGCCTTAGCCTCCTCCTCCTCCTCCTCCTCCTCCTCCTCCTCCTCCTCCTCCTCTCTCCTCACTCCTCCGTCTCCTCCTCCTCCGTCCTGCTCCTCCTCCGTCCTCCTCCTCTCCGACCCTCTCCGCCTCTCCTCCTCCTCCTCCTCCTCCTCCTCCTCCTCCTCTCCTCCTCCGCTCCTCTCCTCCTCCTCTATCTCCTTCCTCCTCCCCCCTCCTCCTCCTCCTCCTCCTCCTCCTCCTGCCTCCTCTCTTCCTCCTCCTCCTCCTCCTCCCTCCTCTCCTCCTCCTCCTCCTCCTCCTCCTCCTCCTCCTCCTCCTCCTCGTCCTCCTCCTCCGCCCCTCCCCCTCTCCCTCCCTCTCCCCCTCCCCCTCTCCCTCCTCCCCCTCCTCCTCCTCCTCCCCTCCGCCTCCTCCGGCTCCTCCGGCTCCTCCGGCTCCTCCTCCTCCTCCTCCTCCTCCTCTTCCTCCTCCTCCTCCTCCTCCTCCTCCTCCTCCTCCTCCTCCTCCTCCTCCTCCTCCTCCTCATCCTCCTCGCACTCGCAGGCGCGAGGGGGTCAAGGGGTCGGGCCCTCCCAGGTCCGCACCAAATCGGTCTCTAACGGCCCTGGGGACATGGCACGGGCCTCCAGACGGACAGAAGTGGTGATGTAACCTCCTGCGAGAGGCCCCCTCATCGCCGTCGTCGGGGGGAGCCCAGGGGGGAAGGGAGGAGGCATGGAAACGAGGGAGAAGTCCAGAGGGAGAGGAGTGAGAGAAAGGAGCCCAGAGGGAGAGGAGGAGTCGTCGAGGGAGGAGGGGGGGAGGAGACCAGGAGGGAGGGAGGAACAAGAGGAGAAGGGAGGGCGGGAGGGGCATGCGAAGTAGGAAGGAACGAGGGAGCACGGCCCCCAAGCAGCCCTCCACCGTCCCCAACACCCGCACACACACACACACACACACACACACACACACACACGAGCACACACTCTCTCACTCACTCACTCACTCACTCACTCACTCACTCACTCACACACACACCCTCTCTCACACACACACACACACAGCGTGGCTGCGAGGAGGCTGAGAAGGGAGATGACAGGACGAGGAGCATCGGGGAGGAGGAGAGAATAGAGAATAGAGGAAACGACGAGGAGGAATGAGAGGAGAGGAGGAGGGACGAGAAGAGGACAGCGGGCTTCTGCTATCTATTTGGCCCATGGCGGGCATCTTGAAGCCTGCGAGGGCCGAGGCAGGAGAGGAGGCGAGGAGGGGACGAAGGAGGAAGACGAGAAGGAGAGGAGGAGAGGAGGAGAGGAGGAAGGAGAGGAGAAGGAGAGGAGGAGGAGAGGAAGGAAACGAAAGGAGGAGGAGGGAGACGAGAGGAGGAGAGGAAGGAGACGAGGAGAGGAGAGGAAGAGGAAGACAAGGAAGGATCCACTTGGATGAGTTCGAGATGGAGTCGAAGGCGCTCAGAGGTATCATCCAGAGGCATCCTCCTGCTCCACGCCTCCTCCTGACGGTGACGCTGCGGACAAGTTCGAGCAAGCTCCGACGCCCTCGACACCCCCGCCCTCGGCCAACGCGAAGTGCGAGGGGGTAGAATCACTCTTCAGACTAAACATGTACCTGGAAGGAGAGAAGAAGAGGGAAACGACTGAACGATGGGAGGTGCTGCAATGCAGACAGAGAAGACGGTGGGGCCCCTGGCCCACCTCCGTTTGCAGACCACGCTTTCTCCGACAGAGGCCCTCCTCCTCCTCCTCCTCCTCCTCCTCCTCCTCCTCCTCCTCCTCCTCATCCTCCTCCTCGACCTCCGCATCATCATCAGCAACACAAGCGACACAATCCTCTTCACCATCAGCAACAGCATCATCATCACCACCACCACCATCAGCATCATCATCGGCAGCAGCATCATCAACATCAGCATCAGCATCCGCATCATCATCAGCATCACCATCCTCCTCAACATCAACATCATCACCATCAACAACAGCCGCATCATGATCACCAGCATCAGCATCGTCATCATCATAATCATCAACACTAGCAACATCAGCATCAGCAGCATCATCATACTCATCATCAGCAGAAGCAGAATCAGCATCAGCATCGTCAGCACCATCAGCCGAATCATAATCAGCTGCATCACCATCACCAGCATCATCAACATCATCAGCAGCAGCATCATCCACCAGCAGTCTCACCATCCTCATCCCCCTCATCCAAAGGCCCCCTTCTCCTCCAGAGGCCGCACAATGCATAGTCCTCTTCGTTCTCATCTAGAGACCTCCTTCTCCCTGCTCACCTCCCTCCTCCTCATCCTCCTCCTCCAGCGGCTTCCCACTCAAATAATCCTCGTTGTCCCCATCTTGAGGCATCCTTTTCCCTCCTCCGCCTCCTCCTCCTCCTCCTCCTCCTCCTCCTCCTCCTCCTCCTCCTCCTCCTCATCATCATCACCACCATCACCAGCATCAGCATCAGCATCAGCATCATCAGCATCATCAGCATCAGGATTAGCATCATCATCATTATCATTCTCATTATCATCATCATCATCATCATCATCATCATCATCATCATCATCATCATCATCATCATCATCATCATCATCATCATCATCATCATCATCATCATAATCAGCATCACCATCACCATCACCATCACCATCATCATCATCATCATCATCATCATCATCATCATCATCATCACCATCATCACCATCACCACCACCATCATCATCATCATCAGCAACAGCAGCAGCAGCATCACCATCCTCCACTTCCTCCTCTTCGAGCGGCGTCCCTCCTGCACAGCCCTCCTTCTACCTCCTCCTCCTCCTCAGGCCTCCTCACTCCTCCCCCCTCTTTCTCCCCCCTCTCTCTCCCCCCCTTCTCTCCCCCACGGATTGACGGCGGGTCGTTTTCAAAATGTGGCTCTCGCTTTAGCGCCGCGAACATTCGAATCAAAAAATGAAGAGTTTTACGGATTGAGGGCGGGTTGTTTCAAAGTGTGGCTCTCGCCCTAGCGCCGCGTACATTCGATTATAAAATTGCAAAAGCTTCACGGATTGAAAGCGGGTCGTTTTCAAAATGTGGCTCTCGCCTGAGCGCCGCGCACATTCGTTATACAAAGTTGCAAGAGTTTCACGATTGATGGCGGGCCGTTTTCAAAATGTGGCTCTCGCCTTAGCGCCGCGCACATTCGAATTTAAAAGATACAGAAGCTTCACGGATTTAGGGCGGGTCATCTTCAAAATGTGGCTCTCGCCTGAGCGCCGCGTACATTCGTGTTGTTTCTGGTTGCAGAACAATGCCAGAGTTTCACGGAATCCCATGATCAACGTGCCAGAAATGGCGTTTTAGAAAGATTCGGGATTATGCGGGTGCAACAATTATGTTGACTCGCGGTGTCAAGTCCCAAAAATGGCGTTCTGGCAGTCAAGACGCAGCAGCCAGGTTGATCCGTGGCGTCGAAATCCCGAGAACAATGTTTCGGCATGCTTCATGATCTTCAAACGGTTGTCTTCCAACGAGGCAGTTCCCTCAGTGAAAATGAACCGTTGTAGGGGCCTATGTAGAGGGAGCTTGGAGGGAGGGTGAGGGTTAATTCCAACATCGTCGACGACTCTCGAAACTTCACTGGTCCTCCTCCTCCTCCTCCTCCTCCTCCTCCTCCTCCCCCTCCGCATCCCCCTCCTCCTCGCACCCGCAGGGCGCGAGGCAGCCGGGAGGAGCCTCCGACCTGCGGCCCAAGCGGAGGCCCTCGGAGGCCCTCCACGGACCCCCCGAGGGCCGTCGGAGGAGCCCTCGGAGGCCCTCGCGGTGGGCCCTCGCGGTGGGGCCCCCGGGAGGCCTCGAGCGGCCTCGGAGGCCCTCGGAGGGGCCTCCGCGGAGGCGCCCAGCGGAGGCCGGCGCGCGTGCGGAGCGCTCCGCCGGGGCGCCCCCGAGGGGGAAGGGGTCGCCGGGGGGGTCCTTCGGGTCGTGCTTCACCAGCAACCGGATGAGCCCCTCGAGGGGGAGGAGGTGGCAGCGGCGGCACCCAGCCGCCCCCCCTGTTCCGCCTTCCTGCCTCTCTCTCTGTCCTGCCTTCTTCTCCTCCTCCATCCCTCCCTCCTCCCTCCTCCGTCTCCCTGCTCCCTCTCTCCCTCTCTCTCACCTCCCTCTCTCTGTTTTTTCTCTATCTCTCTCTCTCTCTCTCTCTATCTCTCTCTCTCTCTCTCTCTCTCTCTCTCTCTCTCTCTCTACGTCCCCTCTGCCTCTCTCTCTCTCTCTCACTCTCCTCCCTCCTCCCTCTCTCTCTGTCTCACTCTCTCTCTATCCGTCCTCCTCCCTTTCTCTCCTGCCTCCTCCCTCCTCCTCCTGATCATCATCAACAACACAATCCTCGACGTCATCAACATCGTGGTCGTCGCTACCGTTAACGGCCGACATGATTATCATCAGCAGCAGCATAATCAGCATCATCATCGCCATCACCACCATCACCACCATCATCATCAGCAACAGCAGCATCATCATCATCATCATCATCATCAGCATCATCATCATCGTCATCGTCATCGTCATCGTCATCGCCATCATCATCATTATCATCATCAGCAGCAGCATCAGCATCAGCGTCAATGTCATCGTCATCATCAGCATCAGCATCAGCATCAGCATCATCAGCATCATCAGCATGAGCATAATCATGATCACAATCATCACTGCATCATCAGCAGCAGGACCACCATCCTCATCATCAGCAGCAGCAGCTTCAGCATCGACGTCATCATCATCATCATCATCATCAGCAGCAGCATCATCATCCCCAACATCATCACCATCATCCTCATCATCATGTCCCTCCTGTCTCTCCTCGTCAACCAACCCACCCCCGCCCCCTCCTACTCATCAGCATCGTCAGCAGCAGCATCGTCGGCAGCAGCATCATCATCATCAGCAGCAGCATCGTCATGTTCATCAGCATCGTCAGCAGATTCAGCATCATCGTGAGCATCAGCAGCATCAGCATTATCATCAGCACCATCAGCATCATCATCCTCATCATCATCAGCCTCAACATCCATCATCATCAGCATCATCATCACCATAATAATAGTAGCAATAATAATAATAATCGTCATCATCAACGCCATCGTCAGCATAGTCAACATCATCAGCAGCAGCATCATCATCCTGCTACTCCTTCTCATCAGCGTTACGTTCATCGCCGTTGCCGTCGCTACAGCACTGCGAGTAACACCAGCATCGCCAGCAGCACCATCATCAGCATCCGCATCCGCATCAGCATCAACATCATCGTCAGTATCATCATCAGCAACAGCGGCTGCAGCGTCATTATGATCATCCTCAGCAGCAGCATCAACAAGATCAACATCGTCATCGTCACCATCATCAGCAAGACCGTCCTCATCATGATCAACATCATCACCATACTCGTCAGCGTCGTCGCTACCGTAACTGCCGCAATCATTAGCATCATCATCAGCATCATCATCACCGTCAGAATCACCGTACTCATGAACAGCGTCGTCTTCATGATCATAAGCAGGGACAGGATAAGGATTGCTCGCCATCGCCAGCACACCCCCTTTCAACGCCATCCTCCGCCTCACCCTGTCAGATCAGTATGCTCCCCTTACTGTTCATCCCCCTCACAACCATCACAGAATGGCCGTCACCATCTTCATCGCATAGCCGTACGCCCCATCGCAGTCATCGTTATAAGCTAGTCTTCATCATGATCACCATCGTCATATCAAGCGTCGCCCTAATTAGTATCAACAAACACCATAGAACTCTTCATAAACATCAGCATCAGAATCAGCATCGTCACCATCATCATCACAACCACCATCAGCATCACCATCATCATCAGCATCGCCGTCATCAACATCAGCATCATCATCATCGTCATCATCATCATCAGCAGCATCATCTTCATAATCGGCATCATCAGCACCATCAGCATCATCGCCATCGCCAGCGGCTCCGTCGTCATCGCCAGATCGTAAAACCTATCCTAACGAAGGACTCAACCATACGCAAGTGTGAGAACCGCAGGGCAGGTAGGAAGAAGCAAGGAGAATTTCCTATGGGGCCACGAAGCGTGTGAGGGGTGCGCCAAAATGGGGCGGGGCCGCCATGCAAACCCTGCCACAGGGGCCTTCGGTGGAACTCCCTATGGGGCCACGGACCGTGTGAGGGGTGCGCCAAAGTGGAGCGGGGCCGCCATGCGAGCCATGCCACTGGGGCCTTCGGTGGAACCCCCATATGGTGCCACGAACCGTGTGAGGGTTGCGCCGCAATGCGGGGCCGCCATGCAAACCCTGCCACTGGGGCCTTCGATGGATCTCCCTATAGGGCCACGAACCGTGTGGGGGGTGCGCCAAAATGGGGCGGGGCCGCCATGCGAACCCTTCCACTGGGGCCTTCGGTGGAGCTCTCTATGGGGCCACGAACCGTGTGAGGGGTGCGCCAAAATGAGACGGGGCCGCCATGCCAACCCTGCCACTGGGGCATTTGGTGGAGCTCCCTACGGGGGCCACGAAACGCTGTACTGGGTGGGTGAAGCGCAGGGAGGAGGGAGGAGGGGGAGGGGGAGGAAGAAAGGAGGGGGGAACGCGGGGACCGTCTCTGCAAAACAAGGGCCCAACACCACAGGATGGTTGGGAAAAACATCCGTATCCGCATCATCGTCAGCAGCAGCAGCAGCATTAGCAGCAGTATCGACATCATCATCATCATCATCATCAGAATCGTCATCATCATCATCATCATCATCATCATCATCATCATCATCATCATCATCATCATCATCATCATCATCATCATCAGCATCATCATCATCATCAGCAGCAGCAGCATCAGCAACAGCATCAGCATCATCATCATATCATCATCATCATCATCATCATCATCATCATCATCATCATCGTCATCATCATCATCATCATCATCATCATCATCATCATCATCATCATCATCATCATCATCATCATCATCATCATCATCATCATCATCATCATCATCATCATCATCATCGTCATCGGCATCACCATCATCAGCAGCAGCCTCATCATCATCACCATCAGCATGAGCATCATCATCAGCAGCATCAGCATCAGCATCATCAGCATCATCATGATCATAGTCATCATCGTCATCATCATCACAACCACCATCATCATCATCATCATCAGCATCATCATATGCATCATCATCGCAACCACCATCATCATCATCAGCATCATCATCATCATCATCAGCATCATCATCATCAGCATCAGCATCATCAGCAGCATAAGTATCCTCATCCTCTTCACCATCGCCCTCACTATCATCATTGTCCCTCCCTCCTTCCTGGTCTCCCTCCATTTCCTCCACCTTGGACCTCCTCATGATATATTATAAGCACCTCCCTCGTCATCCTGAGTATTCCTCCTCCCTTCTCTTACCATCTCCTGCCCCTCCTCCTTCTCTCCCCTCCTCCTCCTCCTCCTCCTCCTCCTCCTCCTCCTCCTCCTCCTCCTCCTCCTCCTCCTCCTCCTCCTCCTCCTCCGCGTGGTCCTCCTCCTCTCCCGCGTGGTCCTCCTCCCCGTTCTTCTTCTCACCCTCAGAACCCATCTCCTTCTCATCCGTTTCCACCTCCTGCTCTTCCTCCGTCCCTCCTCTCCTCCTCCTCCCCCCTCCTCCTCCCCCATCCTCCTCCACCTCCCAGGCGCGAGGGGGGAGAAGGAGGAGCGGAAGCCACGAGGGAGGAGGGCAGGAGGAAGCAAGAAGGAGGGAAGGAGGGAAGGAGGGAAGGAGGGAAGGAGGGAAGGAGGAAGCAAGAAGGAGAGAGAAAACAGGTTCGGGAGCAGGGAAGGAGGGGAGGGAGCAGGGACGGGGTGGGCCAGGGGGCACGGGCACCGAGGCAGGAATAAAGATTTGGACGCCCGAAATGGGTACGGAAAGAATGGGTACAATGCCCAACAACCAATGTTGTCCCGAACCAACAGCGGCCGCTGTTGGGCAGGCGGCCTTCTGTCTCGAATGGACACAGGCCGCGGCGGCGTGGACAGCGAATCCTGTTCAAAATGAACAGGAACTGTTATTGGGCATTGTACCCATTCTTTCCGTACCCATTTCGGGCGTCCAGAAAAGAGGCAGAGAATGATTGAGGAAAGGCCGGAGAAGGAGCCTACAGTCCACCAGTATAGCAAGGATGCGCGATAAGGATGCAGGGGCCTTGGACGCCCATGGCGAAGCTTTTTGAGCGGGGCGTGGCCAGCGAAACTGGCCAGGGATGGACAGAGGAGGCAAGCATGCAAGGGAGCCCTTGGGGAGGTTGCCCATCCTTACCGTGCGGGTTGACAGCAGAAGATGGTGCTGCCTACAGGAGAGGAGGAAGCCTGGAGAACGGAGCGGCGCACATCTGGGAACCTTGGACCAACGGGGAACGACGACGGCGTGCCGATGACGACGAGGACGACGACGACGATGACGACAGCGGCGGCGACGACGGCGACGAGGACGAGGACGAGGACGCGGACGACGACGACGACGACGACGACGACGACGACAAGGACGACGACAACGACGACCACGACGACGACGAGGACAACGACGCCGACGAGGACGACGACGAGGACAACGACGAGGACGAGGACGAGGACGAGGACGAGGACGACAACAGTGACGACGACGACGACGACGACGACGACGACGACGACGACGACGACGACGGTGGCGGCGGCGGCGGCAACAACGACGACGACGACGACGGCGGCGGCGACGACGAGGGCAAATGTTCTTGTTCCGGGCCCCCGTCCTTGGCGTCGTCGGAGACTCCCTTCCAGTCTCGCGGGCTGAAGGTCAGGACGCCCTGCTTCACCTCGGGGAACTGGAGGAGAGGAGGAGGAGGAGGAGGAGGAGGAGGAGGAGGAGGAGGAAGCAGCAAGAAGCGGGTCGGGAAGCTCGAGGAGCGTGGCGCTCAGTTCCTGGAGCACAGGCCGAGGGCCGAAGATGTTGTGGTCGTTGTCACTCCCTTGTGCCTTTTTTGTGCAGGGAGGCCTCGGTCAGACGGGTGGTTACTCCAGATTTCGTAGTAAAGGGAGGGGGGTCTGATTTCGGGGGGGGGTCTCTTCCAGGCTATCCGGGAGGGCCTGGGGGGTCTGGGGACGATGTTTTGGAGGGTTCTCCCACGGGGGAGGTCTGAAATGGCTTGTCTTGGAGGGTCCAGACCCCCTCCCTTTTATTACGAAATCTGGAGTACCGAAGGAGAAGAGTGGGTCGGTGTCATCTGGAACCAGAACTGCGTTGACGCCGATTCGGCGGCAGCATCGTGCCATGCAGCGGGGCGGCCAGTGGTGATGGGAGTGGTCCGCGTGGTGGTGATGCCGACGACGTGAACGATAAGGATGCGTGGTGAGGATGCATGCCACCTGAGTGCCGAGTGAAAGTTGTTTGCTCCAAGGATCGGCTAAGGATTACCCAAGGCTGCAAAGATGCAAAGGTACAGTTCTGGGAACGTTACTCATCCTCAACATACGCCTGGAATGTAGGAACCCAGCTGCCCCATCGCGCAATGCGCCTGGACGGGCGACTGTGAATCGTCGAGCCAACACGCTAACCTATTCAAAAGCGGGCTAAAACCAAATGAACAGACTCCGCAGGCCCCGCCTCCGGCCAGACGCCCCATAATCAGCACGCGGCTGAACTAAACTTACGCAGGGACACTCAGGAATATAGAACGCACCCGAAGATTGAAGACAGCCTCTCCTGGGACGCGAGTGGGAAAGAAGACTCCACATCTAGGCGATCTCAAAACCAGACGCAGAGACGACGCATTACCTGCACCAAGAAGTGACTGACGACCGCGCTCGTGAACAGCAAGTGCGGGGGGGGAGTCATCCGCCGCCCCCCCGCGAGGCACTGAGTACCATGTCGCTGCGTGGAAGGAGGCAGGCATCCTGGTGGCCTGCACCCTTGTTGCCGTAAGAAAGACTGAACTGACCGGCCGCGGCTTCTCAGGAACAGGACGGCCGAGGCCACAGGGCCGCGCGCTGTTTGCCAGCACGAGCTGTGCGCCACCCGTCGGCCCGCATCTGGGAGCCGGGCCCCAGGGCGGGGCGCGCCTCTCGAGTCGTCGCGCTGCTCGGCCGTGGCCTCGCACAGCGCACTGCCGAGGAGGCAAACCGCGATCTGCATCTGCGCTCGCCACCGTGAGATCCAGTCAGCTTGGAGAGTGACCCTGAGTGCAGAATCGTCAGGCTCCTTCGAGGCCTCCACGCTGCGTGGTGCAGATTTTCCAGGGGGGCCCGAGCCCCGAATTCCCCGAGTTCGACGACGCTCTCGGGCGCTCCCCGGCAGTGCCAGGGCTTGTCGCACAACTTTTCACGAGGCCGATGGAGCGCAGTTCGGCATCCACGCTCCCAGCATGGAAGCAGATGCTCCCACGGGGCCGCTCTGGGGCTCCTTTGATGGCCGTCTCGAGGCCCTGGGGCCGGCTCGAGGGAACACACATTCATTGAACACATGTGTGTTTCGATTGTCTTCTCATGTTCGCCCTTTGGGTTTAGAACTTCCAAGACGGCCCAAGAGGCCCCGAACACAAGAGGGGCTTCGAGGCCCTCAAGAGGGGCCGAACTGAGTGAGCTCGAACTGCCAGTCCGAGCCCTCCACCCCACGAGGGTCCTGAGGCAGCCAGCAGGCCCCCAAGAAGCAAGAGGCCGCCAAAAGGCCCGAATGAGGCCTCCGACAAGCCCAAACAGGCCCCCCGGAGGCCCCCCAAAAGGGCACCTGAGAAATATCCAGCCACGGTGGCGTGATGGGCCGAGGCCCACTGGGTCCGCCGCCCCGTGGCTTTTGCCACAGGGCTTCACGGCTAGCTGAAACTTAGATCATGCTGGTCCTTTTTCGGCTATGCGCAAGAGTGACCTTGGGTAAGAGTGACCTTTGGTGCGCGGCTTTTTGGGGGCCGCGGGGGGACAAAACCTGGGTGCGCAACCAGCTGCTACTGTTTCGTTACCAGACATCTGGGGACCCATCTGTGCCCGCGGCAAAGGTCACTCCTGCGAAAGGTCACTCTTACGTCTAGTCGACTTGTATTCAGGTTCCACGTGGCGCCGGCCAACCAGAAAACTCGTACGCCATTGACCTTCCTTCTTACGATGGCCCCGAGATGACATCCAAGACGGCTGAGATGACCTCCAAGACGGCTCGGATGCCCCCAAGAGAGCCCGAGATGGCTCCAACATGTCTCCAAGACGGCCCAGGATACACCCAAGACGGCCTAAGACGGACTCAAGCTGGCCCAAGAAGCCCCCAGGAGGCCTCCATTACAATCCAAGCGGCATCCAAGAGGTCATCCAGGAAGGCCCGAAGATGGTAAAATCGTTGAGTATCCCTAGGTTTCTGAAGGATTTCGGCGTTTGCTTCAAAACGGCCTTCCGACGGCCCTCCGACGTCCCAAGAGGCCGTATACATCGCACCCCAAGAGACGGCCGCAAGAGGGCCCCAAGACGGCCCAAGAGAGGCTTACAAAACGCACAAGACGGCTTCAAAGACGGCCCTGATGCGCTCCAAGAGGGCCCCAAGACGGTCCAGAAAGGCTCCCAAGACGGCTTCCCACTGAGTCAGACGGGCCAGGAACGCTCTGAGACTGCCAAAGATGCCCCAAACAAGCCCCCAAAGGCCCCCATGAGGTCCAAGGAGGCACCCAAGAGGGCCCAAGAGGCCCCGACGAAGCTCCACGGAAGCCCCAAGAGTGCCCCAAGAGGCTCCTCCTCCTCCTCCTCCTCCTCCTCCTCCTCCTCCTCCTCCTCCTCCTCCTCCTCCTCCTCCTCCTCCTCCTCCATGCCTTTCCTCCCCGTCGCACCCCGAGGCCAGTCGAAAGGGCGGGCCGGGTGTTCCGCCTGAGACTTCCTCACCATGTATGGTCCTGACGCTTAGAAATTGGCAACAGTTTCACACATTCAGGGCGAGTGGTTTTCAACATGTGGCTCTCACCCTAGCGCAGCGTACATTCGATCAAAAAAACTGCAAGAACTCCGCAGATTGAGGGCAGGTCGTTTTCACAATGTGGCCCTCGCTTTAGCGCTGCGCACATCCGTTTGAAATTTGCAAGAGCTCCACGGATTGAGGGCGGGTGGTTTTCACAATGTGGCTCTCGCCTCAGCGCCGCGCGTATTGGCTTCAAACATTCACCAAGGAGTGTTCACGGATTGAAGGCGGGTCGTTCTCAACAGGTGGCTCTCGCATTAGCGCTGCGCGCATTCGTTTTAAACAAGTGCAAGGGACTCAGGTCTTGAGGGCGGGTCGGTTTCAAGATGTGGCTCTCGCCTAGGCGCCGCGCACATTAGTTTTGAAGACTGCAGGAGTTCCGCGGATGGAGGGCGGATCGATTTCAAAAGGACGCTCTCGCCTTGGCGCCGCGCGCATTCGTGCCGGCATTTGCAAGAGCGTCACGGATCGAGGACGGGTGGCTTTCAAAACGTGGTTCTCGCCATGGCGCCGCGCACATTCGTTCTGAAAACTGCCCGAGTGTCACTGATTGGTGGCGGCTCGTCTTCAAAATGTGGCTCTCGCCTTAGCGCCGCGCGCATTCGGATTATAAGTACAAGAGTTTCACTGGCTCTCATGGTTAACATACCCAGAAACTGTGGACGATTCAGGGTTGCCAGGGCGCGACATTTACGCTGATTCGCTGTGTTGATGTCCATGGAATGGCGTTCTGGCACGATTCAGGATCGCAGAGACGTACCGGTTAGGTGAACTCGCGGTGCTGGACTCCTGGGAATGGTTTTCTGGCACGCTCTGGGATTTCCACACGGTTGTCCCCCATACGGGTTAATTCCCTGTGAAGACAAACCCTTCTGGGGCCTATGACGAGGGAGCTTGGAGGGAGGGTGTATTCCATCATTGTTGATGAGTCTTGGGTTTACACTCCTCCTCCTCAGCCTCCTCCTCCTATTTCACCTCCTCCAACTGCTCCTCCTGCTCCTCCCTCTCTTGATCCTCCCCCTCATCCTCCCCCAAAAGTTCCACGAAGACTTTCCCGAGCGGCTGGGGGAATACATGATCCGACAGCTTGGCCAAAGTCTCGCCAAAAATTCGGCCACAGGGGCGCTTCCGAAAAAAGCAGGTGGCGGCGGTGATTCGCCGTAGGCGCCTTAGAGTGGTTCTGGTCCTTTGGGGCTTCGGCCGATCGCGCCGGCCACCGGGAAGGACCCGGGAGGCCGGGAATAAACGAACATTTCGCCTGAAAGACGGCCACCACGGTTCCAAGATAGCCTCCATGAAGTCTCCGAAACTGCTAAAAAATGGTCCCAAGAGAGCCCAAGAATACGGCCAAGATGGCCCTAAGACGGCCCAAGAGGCCTCCGAGAGGACCTCGAGGAGGCCAAAATCATGGATTCGACTCAGGTTGTCAAATGAGTTTAGCATTCTCGCCGGTTCGGGCTTCCAGCGCTCCAAGACGACATAGGCCCCGAAGATCTTCCCTCAACGGCCCAAGTGACCCCCAAGAGGCCCGCAAGACGGGCCAAGAGGGTCGCAAGAAGGCCCACGAAGCCGCCAACATGGCCCCAAGACGATCCCATAGACCTCCAAGGCGGCCCTAAAGCGCCCAACAGGAACCCATGACTGCCCAGAGAGGCCCAAGGCTGCCTCCGAAGGCTCGGAGGTCCCTTTGAGGCCCCCAGAAGCCCCCAGGAGGCCCCCAAGAGGCCCCTGGAGGCCCCGAAGAGGGCCCTCAGAGGCATCCAAGAGGCTCCCAGAAAAGCCTCCCCAGAAGGCCCCATCAAGTGCTCAAGAGGCCTCGTCATCTCCTTCCTCTTCCTCCTCCTCCTTCTCCTCCTCCCTCCTCCTCCTCCTCCTCCTCCTCCTCCTCCTCCTCCTCCTCCTCCTCCTCCCTCCTCCCTCCTCCTTTCTCCTCCTCCTTCCTCCTCCTCCCCTCCTTTTCCTCCTCCTCCTCCTCCTCCTCCTCCTCCCTTCCTCTCCTGCTCCTCCTTCCTCTGCCTCTCCCAAGCGTTCCCACGAGGGGCTCCCGAGCGGCCAGGGGAACATAGAAGTCCAACGGCTTGGCCACGCTTTGGCCGCACCGCTCGGCCGCGCGGGCGGCTCGAAAAGGCAGGGGGGCGGCGGCGGCTCGCCGCCGGCGACTTCGGTCCGCCGCCCCCCTTGGCTTGCCACAGGCGTGCACGGCGTGCCAAACATTCGAGCGGTTCTGGTCCTTTCAAGCAGAAGCAAAACAACAACGACGACAACGACAACGACGACGACAGCGACGACGACGACAACAACAACCACAACAGCAGCAACAACAACAACAACAATCACAACAACAACAACAACAACAACAACAACAAAAACAACAACAACAACAACAACAACAACAACAACAACAACAACAACAACAACAACAACAACAACAGCAACAACAACAACAACAGCAACAGCAACACCAACAGCAACAACAACAACAACAGCAACAACAACAACAACAACAACTACTACGACTACTACTACTACTACTAATACTACTACTACTACTACTACTACTAATCCTACTACTATAACTACTACAACAACAACAACAACCAACAACCACAACAACAACAACAACAACAACAACAACAACAACAACAACAATCAACAACAACAACTACAACACTACCAACAACAACCACTACGCACGACGGACGACTACTACCGAACGACACGACAACACAACAACCAGAACAACACAACAACAACAACAGCAACAGCAACAACAACAATCACAATCACAAAAACAACAGCAACAACACTACTACTACTACTACTATTACTTACAAAAAGGGGAAAACTACGACTACTACTACTGCCCTACGAAATAAATAATACTACTACAAATGCTACTACTATACTACAACAACAACAAACAACAACAAGCAACAACAACAACAACAACAACAACAACAACAGCAGCAAGCCGCAGCAACAACACAACAACAAACACCCACAACAACAACAACAACACCATCACAACAACAACCACAACAACCAGCAACAACTACAACAACTCTACTACTACTACTACTACTACTACTAACTACTACTACTATAACTACTATACTACTACTACTACTCACAACTCACACTACTACTACTACTATTACTACTACTAATACTAATAGAATAACTACTACTAACTCCTAGTTACTACAAAAAAAAACAACAACAACAACAACAACAACAACAACAACAACAACAACAACAACAACAACAACAGCAACAACAACAACACCAACAACAATCACAACAACAACAAAAACAACACCAATAACAACAACAACAACAACAACAACAACAACAACAACAACAACCCTAACTACTACTACTACTACTACTACTACTACTACTACTACTCCTACTACTACTACTACTACTACTACTACTACTACTACTACTACTACTACTACTACTACTACTCCTACTACTCCTACTACTACACCAACAACACCAACAACAACAACAACGACAACAACAACAGCGGGGCTTCGGCCGATCGCGCCGGCCACCTGGAAGGACCCGGGAAGGCCGGGAACAAGCGAGCATCTCTGCATGCAGAGGGGTGCCCAGCGTGCCGAATTGGCCGCTGGCCCTCAGGGGTGCCCGTTGTGCCAAATTTCTGATTGGCCTCTGGCTCGGGGGTCCTCTGACCCCGGTCAATCCAGACCCGGGTCAGTCAGGCCTTGCAGAATCCTGCAAAATCCTGCAAGATCCTGCACCCAAACCCGGGTCAATGCGAAGGCTCCTGCAAGATCCTGCAGGATCCTGCACCCAAACCCGGGCCAATGCGACCCTGGCCCTGCAGGATCCTGCAAGGTCGTAGGGGGCCTCATGCGAACCCTACCCCTGCCCCCCACGATTTCTGGGGGGAGGGTGTGGTTCACTTCGCTCGGGAGGTCCCGCACGAAGTGAACCCCACCCTTCCCCCTCAGAAATCGTAGGGGGTAGGGGTAGGGTTCGCATGTGGCCCCCTAGTCGGGGCGCTCTGGCTGACCCCCGCTTGCGTGGACCCCCGCCTCGAGGCTCCCGGCTGGCTCCTTGAAAGGAGCGTCCGGTGGGCAGCGGCCCGCCACTGCACCGGAGGCGCTGGAGAGGGTGGGAGGCGAGGGCCCTGCCCTCCCAGGCTGGCCTCAAGAGTGCCTCCAGGCTGGACCAGCTGGCCCCTCAAAAAATTGGCTCCCAAGGCGGCCCACAGAGAGAGAGAGAGAGAGAACGGTCCAGAGGGTCCACAGAGCGGGGTCCAGAGAGATGGGTCCCAAGAGAAGGGTCCAGGCACGGCCCCCAGTGGGCCTTCAAGACGGTTCAAGACGGCCCAGGATGGACAAGATGGCACCTGCGACGGTTCAGATGGCCCCAAGAGAGGACAGGATGTCACCCAGACGGCCCAAGATGACTCCAAGGCGGCCCAAGGTGCCCTCCAGACAGCCCGAGAGGCCCTCTAGAAGCTCAAGCAGAACTACAAGAGAACTCAAGGAGGCCAAAATCAGTGATTGCCCTTCTGGTGTCTCACTATGTTTCGCTTTCTCGCCTTTTCGGGCTTCCGATCGCTCAAGACGGCCCAGAGGCAAGATAGCCCCAAGACGGCCAAATAATTGGGGTGGGATATTAATGGCACGCGGCTCCAAGACGGCCAAGATGGCCCAAGATGGCCTCCAAGATGCCCCCAAGACGGGCAAGATGGCCTCAAGGGAGCCCAAGATAGTCCCAAGATGGCCTCCAACACTGTCCTAAGATGCACCCAAGACCTCCATGATGGCCCAAGAAAGACCAAGACGACCCAAGAAGCGCCAAACAGGCCCGTAAGACGGCCCAAGAGGCCTCCAAGATGTTCCCCAGGAAGGCCCGAAGACACCAAAATTATTGATTGCCTCTGGGTGTGTGAATGAATTTGGCAGTTGCTTCAAAACGGCCATCACACGGCCCAAGACGGCCCACGAGGCCCCGAAGATTGCCCCAAGATTGCCCAAGAGGCATCCAAGGTGGCCCTTGGACGGCCCAAGAGGCTCCCAAGACGGCCTAAACAGGGTCCCAAGACGGCCCAAGAGGCGCCCAAGACGCCCAAGGTGACCTTCTAGACGGCCCTAGAGCACCCCGAGAGGGCCCCAAGTCGGCCCAGAGAGGCAGACGGGCCAGGAACAACGTAAGACGGCAAAAGAGGCTCCGGAGAAGCCTCCTCAAGGCCCCCAAGACACCCAAGGCCCCCAAGAGACCTCCAAGAGGTCCCTGGGAAGCCCTCAAGAGGCCCCAAGAATAACCTAAGAAGCTCCCAAGAGGTCTCCTCATCCTTCTCCTCATCCTCCGTCTTCTGCCTCTCCTCATCCTCCGCTTCCTCCCCCACGTGCTCCCCGAACGGGCGGCTTCCACAACTGCTGGGGGCCAAACTTTGCCCAAACGTGTGGCGTATCCTGCAAGGCAGTTGGCGGCGGTGATTCGCCGTAGGCATCTTCGATCCGCCGCCCCCAGAGGCTTTCCACAGGGGTGCAGAGCGTGCCAGACGTCTGGGGGTTTGGTTCTCCTCTAAAGCACCCCTCACTGGGGCGTCGGCCCAAACCGCCGACCACCCGGAGAGCCCGTAGATCCGCCCAAAAACTCCAGGATGGCCTAAACTGCCTCCAAGACGGCCAAGATGGCCCAAGATGGCATCCAAGATTCCTCTAAGACGGGCAAGATGGCCCCAAGAGTCCAAGTAGTCCCAAGATGGCCTCCAACAGTCCCAGATATGCCTCCAAGACCGCCAAGATGGTCCTAGAAAACCAAAAAGATGGCCAAAGAAGCGCCGAACAGGCCCCTAAGACGGCCCAAGAGGCTTCCGAGAGGTCCTCCAGGAAGGCCCGAAGACACCAAAATCATGGATTGCCCCCAGGTGTTTGAAGGAATTTGGCAGTTGCTTCAAACCAGCCTTCCGACGGCCCAAACGGCCCACGAGGCCCCGAAGATTGCCCCAAGATCGCCCAGGAGGCATCCAAGATTGTCCCAGGACAGGCCGAGAAGCTCCCAAGATGGCCTCCAAAGGGCCACAAGACGGCCCAAGAGGCGTCCAAGACGCCCAAGATGGCCTTCAAGACGACAATGAAGCGCGGGCCCCGAGACGGCCCAGTGGCTGCCAAGACGGCGTCAGACGGCGTCAGACGGGCCAGGAACGCCGCAAGACAGCCAAAGAGGTCACCGAGAAGCCCCCAAAAGGCCCTGAAGGTGCCCCCAGAGGCCTCCAAGGAGGCCCCCAGGAGGCCTCCAAGAGGCCCCCCGGAAGCCCCCAAGAAGACCCAAGATCAACCTAAGAAGCTCCCAAGAGGTCTCCCCATCCTTCTCCTCATCCTCCTTTTTCCTGTCTCTCCTCAGCTGGGGGAACGCATGGTCCAATAGCGCGGCAAAACTTTGCCCAAACGTGTGGCCACATGGGCGTATCCTACAAGACAGGGGGGGCGGTGGTGATTCCCCGTAGGTGCCTTCGATAAACCATGATGATACGACATTTGATTTGCGGTGCTGATGGCGATGGCGATGATGGTGATGACCCTCCACGTGTCCCCTGGCACGTCGTGGACTGGTATCAGAATGTGATGCCTGGCTTGATTTCGGTATTTGTTGACGCCCCCCCAGAAGGTGCCCGAGGGGCTCAAAGTGCTGATCCCTTGCAGTTACCCCCTTCACCGCGAGAACCCTTCTGGGCCCTGTGAGCAAGCCCTCTGGGATCTGGAGAGATGGCAAATCTCACCAGACCGCGGGCTGAGGGAGAGAGAGAGAGAGAGACAGCTGTCATATGTTACGGCCCTCAGGGAGCTGGGAAAAAGAGCTGCCACATGTCATAACCATTTGAGGTATTCCTGGATGGTCGCGATGCGCTGCGCTGGCATTACGGCGGGCCTTGCCACAGGCACTGACAGATCAAACTGGCTTTTACATTGTGCTATAATCTCTTTTCTGGCACCTTAGAGCCACGTGAAAAAACGCCTTGCAGGAACAGACCGGGTCTGCGAGCCTGTGATACAAGCAGATCGGTCGAGACGTATGGAACACAACTCGAGGAAAAATCTCGCTGGCGAATGTCGCCACACATCTGCCACACTTCGCAAGCGATCCGACGCATCGAATGACAAGTCTTTGCAGACCCAGGTGAGCCGTCTGGCTCGAGGCAAGCGAGCGGGTAGATCACGCCTGCGTGAACGTCCACTTGCGACACGGCATCGCTGTCTGGATTCACCGCAATGATGTGCTTGGCCGACTCCACGTCGATACCGAAACGCCGCGCCGAGTACACGATGCCAGGGGCAGCCCACGCCACCATCTCGAGCTGCGCCCTCACTGCCACAATCTGGCCTATGCCCCCGCCGAGCGAGTGGGCCGTGATCACCGTCTTCGCGCCGTCGCGCGACCCGCTCGCGACGGCCTTCTCCAGCTCGCCCCAGATGCGCGCCTCTGCGCGGTAGATGCGGCTGAAGACCTTCAAGTCCGAGATCAGCCACTGCACCAGCGGCACGGGCAGCAGCGAGAGCACCGGCACGATCCTGTTGAGGCTCTGCAGCACCTGGACGGTGGCGAAGAGGTGCAGGCAGGTGTACGCGTCCTGCAGCGTGGAGGTGCCCTTGATGGCGAACACGCGGGTGCTCTGCCCCCTGCCGTGCCAGGGGGCGAAGTGGAAGCTGGCCCAGCGGGGCAGCGAGCTGTAAGGCGTGCACCTCTCCAGGGAGGCCCTCAGCCCGCTGCCCGCGAACGACTCGCGCAGCATGGCCGCCATCTGCCGGCAGCTGGGCTCGTACACCAGCCACGCCAGGGCGGCCAGGTCCTGGGGGAGTCAAAAAGGAGCGATACCGCTCCGCTGTACTCCCTGCGGACCTCTCCCGGGGCGCGCGCGTTCTGACCGGAATTCTGGGGCGATTCCAGCGGTGGCGACAAGGGCCTCCCAGGAGGCCAGAAACAGTCCAAGTCGAGGCTGGGGTAGCAGTCAGTACCTTCCCAAACATCGGGCGTCTCGATTGTTTCGAGACACAGGGCCCCCGGCCTCTCGACCAGTTCGCCCAGACCAGTCTTTCGTCACCAGTCGTGTCGTTTGTTGACGGCCCCGAGGCATGGCAAGGGGCCGGAGAGGCCGGAACCTATGAAAAGCGACGCCGGGTGTCCAAGGGCTCTCAATTAAGTTCGCGCTTCGCGCTGTGCGAAGCCCGAAGCGCGGAGAACTCCGCGCTCTCCCCGCGCCGCCCACCAGGGGAGAAGAGGAGGAGGAGGAGGAGGAGGAGGAAGGGGAGGAGGAGGAGGAAGGAGGAGGAGGAGGAGGAGAGGAGGAGGAGGAGGGAGGAGGAGGAGGAGAGGGAGGGAGGGAGGGAGGGAGGGAGGGAGAGGAGGGAGGGAGGGAGGGAGGGAGGGAGGGGAGGGAGGGAGGGGGAGGGAGGGAGGGAAGGAGGGAAGGAGGAGGAGGAGAAAAAAAAGAGGAGAAGAAGAAAAGGAAAAGGAGGAGGAGGTGGTTCCGAACCGCGAGGCGCGCAGCGCGAATAGCCAAGCGCCCTCGGGGGCGCACTCGGTGTCTGTTGGAGGCCTGAAAATGGGCACCGCCACCAACACAGGGGGTTGCCTCCACAGGGGGAAGACGGTCCCGGATTTCGGTGCTGGCGGTCACGTGCCGGTCGCCTTGGAAGCCAGAACACGACCACCCTCACCGAGATCGGGACCTTCTTCCCTCGGTGGAGGCACACCGCCGATCTTGGTGTTGGTGTCAACCTCCAGGCCTGCGAGTCTGCGTTTTGCCCTCAAGAGCTCCCAACTTCGCGCTTCGCGCTGCGCGAAGCGCGAAGTGCGACTAACTTCGCGCTCTCGCGCCGCCTCCCAGGGGAGAAGAGGAGGATGAGGAGGAATCGGAGCCGAACCGCGAAGCGCGAGGCGCGAATGACTTCGCGCCCTCGAGGGCGCCCTTGCCGATCCGCGAATAACTTCGCGCCCTCGAGGGCGCCCTTGGCCGATCTTGGTGTTGGTGCCAACCTCAGGCCTGCGAGTCTGCGTTTTGCCCTCCGAGGTCCAGCGCGCCGAGCGGCGCGCCAGGGGAGCCGAGGGCCGCGCCGCAGAGGCCGTGGCGGGGCGCGCTGGCGTTGGCCGCCCAGACCCGGGGCAGGGCGGGCCCGCCCGGCGCGGGGGCCTCGCGCCCAGCGGTCACGAGTGCGAGGCGCCAAGGATACACACCACCACCACCACGTCGATTCCACCTCCTCCACCCTCCTCCTCCTCCTGCTCCTCCTCCTCCTCCTCCTTCTCCTTCTCCTTCTCCTCCTCCTCCCTCCTCCTCCTCCTCCTCCTCCTCCTCCTCCTCCTCCTCCTCCTCCTCCACCCTCCTCCTCCTTCCTCTCCTCCTCCTCCTCCTCCTCCTCCTCCTCCTCCTCCTCCTCCTCCTCCTCCTCCTCCACCCTCCTCCACCCCTCCTCCTCCACCCTCCTCCACCTCCTCCACCCTCCTCCACCCTCCTCCACCCTCCTCCACCTCCTCCCTCCCCCTCGCCCTTCCCCTCCCCCTCCCCCTCCCCCTCCCCCTCCCCCTGCCCCTGCCCCTGCCCCTGCCCCTGCCCCTGCCCCTCTCCCCTCCTCCTCCTCCTCCTCCTCCTCCTCCTCCTCCTCCTCCTCCTCTCCTCCTCCTCCTCCTCCTCCTCCTCCTCCTCCTCCTCCTCCTCCTCCTCCTCCTCCTCCTCCTCCTCCTCCTCCTCCTCCTCCCTCCTCCTCCTCCTCCTCCTCCTCCTCCTCCTCCTCCTCCTCCTCCTCCTCCTCCTCCTCCTCCACCCTCATCTTCCTGGGAGAGGGAGGGGATGAAGGAGGTGGTGGTGGTGTATACCTTTGGGCCCCGCAATGAGGGGGCCGATGTGCTCGGGGATGACCTCGCGAGCGGCGAGCAGTGACAGGCGCCCAGGGACAGAGAGAGAGGAAAAAAAACAAAAAAACAAAAAACAAAAAAACGGCACACAACTCTAAAAAATTCCCCATGTGTTCGCAAATGCTTTCTTGATTATCATTTTCTCCACACGTCCCGGATGGTCCCGCATGCTCCGGCAAGTCGACGTTTAATCGTGTCTGTGGCGGTACTCGGTCGCACGGATATACGCTAGGTGCGGGGCATTCGCGAACAGAACGCCCCGTATCCGCGGAGTCGCGTCCGAAGGGCCTGGCCCGCGAGGCCGCGGGCACGGACATGTTGTACGCCCACGATGACCTCCATGCCGCCACCGCTGAGCGCGCAGAGCGAGACGAGGGTGAAGAACACGAGCACGAGGTAGAACGGCGGACCGGCGAGCTGGGGCAGGTACCAGCAGATGAGGCCGGACCAATGGACCACGGACACAAGCATCGCGCACCCAGTGATCCAGGCAGGAAGGTACTGGTAGACGCTCAGCCCTGCAGCGATGGACCAGAGGAGAAGGGCCAGGCCGTGCTTGCTGAGCTGGCGACGCTTCTTGACGACACGCGTTCGCAGCTCGCGGGCGCGGAAGCTCGCCCACTCTAGCTTCTTAACAGCCCAGCCCCACACGCCCCTTCTCACGGACACGCAGCTAGACACCTCCGCGGGGCAGTCCTCGAAGTAGTGGCCCAGATACTCGCAGCTCGCCTCCAGGGTCCCAGGGTAGATCTTGTGCACCTCGATGGCCAGGTGCACGTGCTGAAAGGCGATGTGAGCCTCGCCGTACCGCTGGGACTTGCCCACGGAGTCCGCGGCGACCATGGCATCGGCGAGCAGCGCGCTGACAGCGAGGACCACGGCAGAGAGGAGCGAGCCCTCCACGTAGCCGCCCATGAAGCTGGAGCCGCCCAGGCTCCTTGCCCTCAGAGCGTACAGGAGAGGCACGCCCTCCACGATGAAGATCGGGCGGCGCCGACGGACCAGCGCACCGACCCTGGCTGGTCCGACCCTGGGCCTGAGTCGGGCCTGTCCCTCCACAGGGGGAACATTCAAGAACAGTCGGAAATAGTCCGGGAAAAATGTTGACTATTTTGGAGCATTCGGGAATATTTTGGGGGACTTTTTATTTTTCGTCCAAAATCCCCCTGTAGGAGGACAGGCCCGACTTAAGCCTGGGCCCCGGATCGGGATGCACGCCTGCCTGGCCAAGCCAGGAGGGGGCACGCTCCCGTCCTGGGCCAAGATGGGCCTGGCCAGGATCGGTGAGGGGGTCAGCTGGCGTCGCCCGAGAAGAGGAAGACGCGGTCGACGACCTTGCACATCAGCCGCGCCGGTGGTCGGGTGGAAGACTGGCTGACCGCCGCCAGCACGCTGGCCATCAGCCACGCCAGCGGAGGGTTCCCGTAGGCGTCGACGACCAGGTCGCAGATCTCGTCCCCGAGGAGCGCTAGCAGGTTCAGGACGATGGGGAGCACCCAGACTCCGACGATCAGCTCCAGCGGGCGGCTCTTCTCGTCGGCGGCATCGCCCGCGAGGCTGTCCCCAACAAAGGAGGCGAAGAACACCTCCATCAGGCTGCCCGAGAACACGGAGAGGAGCAGTGCGAGGACCACCGACAGGAAGAAGGCCAGCCGCACGCGCAGCACCGAGGCGTACCAGGCGAGCAGGCGGCCACCGACCCTGTGGCCCCCCAGCAGCGCCCTGGCCATCACAGCCGCGCTGAGCACTTCCTCTGGGGCGCACAGAGAGATACTGGTACTGTATGTCCTCCTTGGAGGCGCGCGTCCGACCCGAGCATGCAGTAGACCCATCTTGTGGTATATCGTTTCCCGAGCGGTGTGGCCAGAAAGCGCCCGCCACGACGCATGTACGATAAGATTTCTCGGTGCGCGCGTCGCCCCTGGGTGGGGGAGGCGACGCACATATAGTATAAGTATGCTGAGGTGACGCCGATCCTCTGGGCTGTCCAGGTGCTGGAACTCCCGCTCGATGCGCTCCAGCGCCTTCAGCCGGAGCCGGGTGTAGCTCTCGGGGTGCCTGCCCCGCAGCTCTCGCTCGGCCCGCAGGACGCCCAGGAAGGCCTGCTTCGCCGCGCACAGCTCCTCGAGCGGCTCCTCGTCGGCCCGCGCCGCGGCCAGCAGCGGCTCCGCCAGGTTGTTGCCGCGGCGCTGCACCTGGCGTTAAGTCGGGCGTGTCCCCCTACAGAGGGATTTTGGGCGAAGAATAAAAGATACTCGAAAAACGCCCCCCTAAATACTCAAGAATTGTCAAAAAAATCGTCCCCTGACTATTCTTCGACTACTTTTGCATATTCCCCCTGTGGAGGGACACGCCCGACTTGACAGGACCTGGCGCTTGCGCCACAGGTGCCGGCGGGCCGTCCGCTCGTACTGCCGCAGCGCGTGCGGGGCCTTCTCCACGAGCTCGCTGATCCTCTTCGCCTCCGACTGCGGGATGCCTTGCTAAACAATCAAAGGGCCGCTAGTCTTTTGGGAACGGACCTGAGGTAAGAGGCACAAAGCATCAGGGATAGGTGGTCTTTTCAGCAGATCTGCCACAGCAGATCACCCTAGATGCGAAAAGATGGGGGGACCCGAGCTAACGGCCGATGGCTCGCTGTCTTGTCGGGGCTTGCCCTCGATGCTGCCTGGCTCCACCCTGGAGCTGTCGCGGCGAATGCCCGCCTCCATGCCCGTCTTCAGGTGACCCCTCGCCCTCTGCACGCACGCGTTGATCATGACCACATGCCGCAGGCTCAGGCGCGGGCTCTCCGAGGGGGGCGAGGTCTGAGTCCGGAGACCGGCAAATGCACACCTGCACACCACCACGGGTCCCCAGGAGGGCCTACAGCAGGAGCTCTACCACAAGAAGCCTTCCACAAGAAGCCCAGCCATGAGACCCCAGGGCGTCCACTGATTCTTGGTGCGGGCGCGTCACGTCTTCCATAGCAGAAACATCGAAACCAAACCCAGGGCACCCTGGAGGCAAGCAGGGTGCTTCCTGGCATGGGTTTCCACTGTACACACCACCGCAGGCCCCGGAAGGGCCCATCCGGGCCCTGAACTGGGTGTACGGCTGACGCGTCGGGTCGGACGAAAGGGGGGATAGCAAAGGTGGGGGTCAGGGAGTCTAAACAAGCGCGTCCAACTACTCGCAAATCAACTACTCGCAAATGGCCTGGATCCGCCGCTGGGGATGTACGACCCCTTACAATGAGGAAGACATGTGTATTCTCGGACGTTTGCAAGTAGGCACTCTGCGAGTAGTGGAACGCACGCGGTGAGAGCCAGATCGGATAGCTGGTCGTCCCAACGCCTCCCGGCGCTGGCGGCCGCCGTGCATCCGCAGGAAGCCACCGCGCCTTCGGGGCCGCCGAGACCGGCTGCATACCGCAGATTGCGTGCCCCCCCCCCCTTTCCGATCCCCGCCCCCTTTCGTCCGACCTGACGGCCGATGGTGACGACGTGGACTCTGGCCTGTGACACCGCGCGGACCGACCATTCCTGAACAATACAGTGGAGGCCAGCCCACGAGAAACTCCCGCCAGAAACTCGGCCCCGAGACCCCAGGACGTCCACTGATGTAGAGCGTGGGCGCGTCACGCCTTCCACCGAAAGAAAGCACCGAAACCCCAGAAACCCAGGGCGCCCTGGAGGCAAGCTGGAGGAGCAGGAGGAGGAGGAGGAGGAGGAGGAGGAGGAGGAGGAGGAGGATGCAGGGCGCGCTCATCTTTTCCTCTCCCGAGGGGCCAGAATCAGATTATGTAGGAATCGACAGCCAGCTGAGATCTCAGCGAGTTGGGAAGGCAGCGCAACGGATTCGGCTCGAGCCGAGGTCGACTGAGCAGGCTTCGCAACAGCACCGCCGTGAAAAGAAACGGGCTGCTGTGACACGGCAAGGAGGTGGAGGGGAGGAGGAGGTAGACTTGAGCCGCAACACCAGCGGCCGACAAGCACGCGCGCCCAGCAATGTACTTCGAAGAAGCTCGCTCTGCAGGGCGCGCTCATCTTTTCCTCTCCCGAGGGGCCAGAATCAGATTATGTAGGAATCGACAGCCAGCTGAGATCTCAGCGAATTGGGAAGGCAGCGCAACGGATTCGGCTCGAGCCGAGGTCGACTGAGCAGGCTTCGCAACAGCACCAATTCCCATTCTATGCCCTGGCCGTAAAGGCCGTCATCAGAGGGCAAGCATTACATAAAATCACTGGCACGCGAGTTGATTCAGACGACCTGCTTCGATGGCCCCGGCGGAGGCCCACAACCACTTAGCCCCTTGAGTGCACATGCCTAACGGATAGGGCTCGGCGCGGGAGGTCCATTTTTGAGACGACCCCGGGATTGCGCCGGAAAGATGGACGTGGGCCTCCCCAGAAAAATCACACACTCCATGGCAGGAGGAGCAGAGACGGGAAAAAGAGGGAGGAGCAAGCTGGAGGTGCCAGGCCAAAATTTTTGTGCGCTTGCGCCAAGGCACTTTGAATTGGCAGGAATCAAAGACATAAGCTCGGCAGGCAGGGTGAGTGGCCAATCTTTTCATGTTAGGTGTGAACCATGCGAGACTACTGCTGGGATTCTCAGCGACCGCAGGGACCCGGGCCCGAATACACGAGCCAACGATCCGGCACGTGGCGAGGAGGGAGCGGTTGCCCGCCAAGGCCCGCTCGAGGCCCACAGGGTCCAGGTCGGCGCGCCCAAAAAGCTGAGAGTGGGTTCGGTACCGCCCGCGAGATGCGACGCTCCACGTAGAGCAGGGAAAGGCCAGCCAAATCCCCCGGACCAGTTTGCTGCTGATCCACCCCACGGTCAGCTCCACGACCATGGGGTTGTTGAGATTAAAAGCGGGGTTAAACTTAGCGTCGACCTCGATGACTCCCCAACCGCCGCACTTACGAAGACCGCGGGCGATACCCCCAGCCCCAGAGAACAAGTCAAGGAAAACTTGGCCTTTGCGGGGAGCAGCGGCGGAGGCGGCCGAAAAGGCCTGAGACCATGCACGGTGGATGGCGTCTCGGCTCAGGCGGGTGGCGGAATCGAGAGTGACACCAGCCTTCCAGAGACCTGCCCCTCGGGCGGCGGCGCTCAGCCCCTGCGCCCTGGCGGCGCTTGGCAGCGCGGCCGCCCGGAGAAGAGGCCGGCGAGGTTGGCCTCGACCCACTCGCCGAACGCCTTGATCTCGGGGGACAACTTCTCGTCCGTGGCCAGGTAGCGGGTCCCCTTGCGGCACCGCCGTGTACTCGACTCGTTCAGGTGCCTGGATTTCTCCTGGACCGCTCCGAACTCCCCCACTTGGAACAGCACGTCGTGGGAGTCGGCCCCGTGGCGGTCCTGGTACGGGGGCACGTCCTCGAGCCCCTCCAGGCTGGCGCACGCGGCGAAATCCTGGCGGAACCTTGGACTGGAGGATGGCCACAGAGGCCTGTCCGCTTGGCTCCGCAACTTCAGGGCATTCAGGGCGGAGCTCACGCACTGCACGGCATCCGACTCTAGCACCATCCCCTCCTCGAACTGGCCCGTCTTGCTCCGATCGGGCAGCTCCTCGGGGAACAAGAAGATGGCCCACCGGTCGATCCGGCTCCGCCGAGCTGGCGCCACCTGGGAGCCACCCCTCACGCCAATCGAAGCGCTGGCCAACCTGAGGTGCGCGCCCCAGACGACGAGGAGGCCGAGGCAGCAATCGAGCAAGCCGCAACACACGCCGGCCCCGATGATCGCGAAGAACCCCCGAGTCCGACCGTCGAAGAACAGGCGGTCCAGATAGCTGGCGAGACCCCGGGCCAAATTGGCCACGGTGCTCATCCTCAACTTCCCCCCCCGGCTCCTGCCCAGGAAGTCGGTGTAGGACCGCTGGTACTGCAGCTGCGCCCCGTGCCCCGCTCGAGAGGTCTGCGGGAGCGTCAGGCCCTCTGCCGCAGCCCTGGAGGCTGCGGCCAGAAGGCGGCGCCGATGGGCCGCACAACGAACCTGCAGAGGGGCGGCTCGCGCCGTCCTCTTGGACCGCGCGGTCCGTCCGCCTCGAGCTGCAGCAGCTGCGGCGGCTCCCCGAACCAGGACTGCCCGAGCGACTGGACGAGGTGGACGAGCTGGCACTGCCACCCCCGCGGCCCCCGTCGTCGCCGACGGGCTCGACGTCGCACCGCGCCAGGCCCGCGGGGCGGGCCTCAGGATCGAGACCGCCACCGAGACCACAAAGCCCGAGCGGAGCTGCAAGCTGCCCGCGGGCTCGCTGCACGATGGTCCGCTCGAGCTCACGATCGAAGGCAGCGCTGGCCGAAGGGCTCGTGCCGGCCGCGCCTCCAGGCCTGACCCAGGCCGCCGGAGCATCGTGGAACGCCGGCCCGCGCGGGTCGCGCCTCCAGGCGCTGGCGCGGGCCGACAGGCTGCGAGAAGGATCGTCTGCAGGGTTCAACTCTGATGCAATCCATCGGACCACGAATGAAGTATTTGAGAGAATAGAAAGACACAATAACTCCTGACATGTTCGATTCAGCAGTGGGGAAGTCGAACGCCCCTTTCCCGTAGCTAAGACCACAGACATATTATCGCACAAAAGCAGATGACGGCGACCGAAGCTGTTGACGTTTCGTAGCTTGTGCCGGGCCCCCATCACCAGGGCCCGCCCCTCCGCCCGCATAATATTCTCCGACGAAGCGAATCGGCCGAACAAAACGGTGGACCAGGTGTCGAAATCCCCGATCTGCCCCCCATCGATGTGGAAGAAGTCGGTAACCCCACGGCGGGCTCTCACTTGGGAACTTCGGGGCTTGGAGGGCCCCTGAGGGACCAGCCCGAGACTCTGCTCCCGGGCGCAAATGGCATCCTCGACGCAGTATCTCCACCTCTCCGCACGGCTGGCCACGGCTCGAACTGCCTCCGAGTCCCAGGCCCGCTCGCAGACGCCGAAACCCCCGAAGTCGAACTCGGTGGCCCCGGAGGCGTCGGAGGCCATCGCGCACGGGTCGAACGGCCTCTTGGTGTCGACAGCGGCAAACGGCAGAAGTGCTGCGGCGATCCGCAGCTCCCGAGTCACACAACTCCAGAGACGCCACCGCTGCTCCCCGGCCATTTCACAAAAACGGAAAGCGCTGCTGAGGATAGACAAAAGCTCACGCTTCAGCAGGAAAGCCCAGGTTAAATGGCCCAAGACCCGGCGCAGCTGGACCCCGGTGCACCAGCCCTGGCGGCAGAGCTCCAAGAGCCCCAGGCGGATTTTCCACAAGCGCCGGGTCGAAAGCGAAATGATTCCCGAGCTGCGTTCGAACGTGAGGCCTGTGAAAGACTGCTGTTCAGACGCCCCGACCATCCCCTTGCAAATCAGACCACGAGATCCCAGGAGCTCGACGGCGGACGCACACCCGTCCGAGCAGCACTTTTCGCTGGCCCCGAGGAAAGCGACCCCGTCGACATAGACGGCAGCGAGAGGCCCTTCCTCGAGGCCGGCGGCTGCCCGTCTATCCTGGACAAGTCTGGAAGGGGGGAGGCCGGAGTCGAGAACAGCTTGTTCTACCATACACTGACAGAAGTATAAAGACCAGGACCACCCCATGGGTAATACGCGGAGGACGGGCGAGAGCTCCCCCGCCCCGCGAAGTTCCCCGGAGCTGCCCGGGCAAAGTGCCTCGAGGTGGCGGCAAGAGACAGGAGGGAGGACAAAATAATCTTCAATCCCTGCGGGCAGGCCGATACGATAGAATGCATTGTCGACGTCTGCCTGGCACAAAGAGAGCTCGCATTGATCTGGCACATACAAAGAATTCCATGCACTAGCCGTGGGCAGCTGAGAATACTCGTGCGAGTTGAAAAACTCGTTACTACCCCTAATATCGAATATCAGCCTCTGCCTGACGCCGTCACTCTTCCACACGAAGAACACTCCCAAGGTCGCGTCGAGGCGGCCCCTCAGGTTCACCAAACCGGCGGCCTGGAGGTCTAACACGAACTGGGCGTAGGTACCCTTCGCACGTAGCCGACTGTCGACGTGAGGCCTGAATTTCTGCACTACCTCCCGGCTGACACCGGGCCGCAAAAGATGCTGTCGCCACTCCTTCCAGAAACTTAAAGCCGCACCGCCGAGGCACCGGCCCCCCTCGGCCAGGACCCCGCCGGTCGGCAGCGAGACGAGGTCTCGCTGGTAAGGAGCCGTCTTCACCGGGTCGCCATACCCGGGCATGCTCCCGCACAGCTCACTGCAGGCTGCCGCGGGGCTCACCTCCGGGGCACCGAGTCGCTCCCAACCACGTCGGAGATGCTCGACACCACGGACCTGAGCAAGAGAAAGTTGGTGCGAGACCTGGGCCTCGCCGTGGTTGTACAAAAGGTTGAGGGCGGTCACCGACTCACGCACGCGCTCGTCGACGAGGGTCCGGCGGAGGGCCCGGCTGCGGACGCTGCGGCCGCAGCGGCCAGCGCCAGGCGGCTCGCGCGGGGCCGAGAGGGCGGCCAGGTTGATAGGCAGCAGCTCGCGAGCGACCACCATCCCGGCCAAAGAGCCGGCAGGGCACGCCCCGGGGCGGCCCGGCCGGCGGGCGGCGCCGGTAGGCTACTTGCCCCCGCGGCCGCCACCGTTGCCGCCTCCGGCATCGCCCTCCTGCTGGCCGCCGCCGCCTCCGCCGCCGCTGCCACGGCCCGCCTGGAACCGCTTGAGCTCCGCCGCCTGCTGCTGGATCTTCTGCTGCAGCGAGCCCTTGTCGTCGCCGGCACTGCCTGCGCAGCCTCCGCCGCCGCCGCGAGACGAGATGGCCCGCTCCTCGCGAAGCTCGCGCCGCTCCTCGAGCACGCCCGCCTCGCGGTGGAGCTCGGCCGTGATGCAGTCCTTGAGCTCCGGCGCGATCTTCGAATGGCCGCGCGTCTCCAGGGTCCCCATCATGAGGTAGTCGTCCTCGGCTCCGTCGAAGCCGTCGGGCCGGTCCATGGCCCTCTCGCGGTAGCGGTGCTCAATGAGCTGCGCCCGCCTCGCGATGTACTCGAAGAAGCCCAGCTCGCCGCCGTCCAGCTGGTCGAAGGGCATGCCCAGGCCGAGCACGCGCATGCACAGCTCGTGGTCGGAGACGCCGGGGTCGTCGGACGAGACCCCGGCCTCGTGCCCCCACCTCGTGTGCCGTGCCCGTGGATGTGCGCCCTGGTCCGCCAGGATCGGCAAGCACCAACGAGTGGTGTGCGGGCCAAGCACTGGCCGGACGGGCCAGCTCGCCTCGCTGAGGAGGTTCACGGCATCCTTGGTCGGACGGCACCGCTCCCCCTCAAACACCACCTTGATGCTGAACGACCGGGCGTCTAAGTCCCCGTCGCCTCCGAGCTCGTCACGCTTCACCCCTCTCACGACATGCGCCTCCGAGCCCATCGGTACGACACCGAACCCGCCTGCGACAGCATATCCGTCGGTCGCGCCACCGAAAGGCTCCATGCGCGCGGTGTCCGAGCCCGTCGCGGCGAGGATCTCCCCACAGTGCCCGTCGGGCGGCGTCGGCAGGGCTCCCTCTGAGACCTCCATGTCAGTCGGAACCTTCGCTGCTCCATCCCCTGACGGCGTTCCCGATGCTGGTCGCAATTGCTTCCCACGGAGCCGCCGGCTCGGGTGACCGCTGGAGAGAGCCTCGGGGCGGCAAAACCGCAAGGCTGCTACGTAGTCGAGCGCCATCGCCTCCCGGTCGGCGCCGCACACCGAGTGTCTCCTCCGCGCCTTCTGACCTTCGGAGGTGGAGTCGGTGGGCTGGCCCATCTTGTCGAGCACTACCACCCCAGCCAGAGCCCCGACCGCTAGGAGGTGCACCAAGATGTCCCCGTCTGGAGTGAGGCAACAGAACCACTCCGTCGCCAGAGCTGGAGGTGCTGGGTCGCCGACGACGTCGGTGTATTCCCCGGCCGAGCACTCCCAGATGATGATACTCACTTGCCAGTCCCGTCCGGCCTGCCACGGGACGCCGACATGTAGACCAGCCTCCATAGCCCACAATGCAGCAGCAGCACCCCGCAGCAGCTCCAATCAAGAAGCAGAGGGCGCAGACCCCTGCGAGGAAGCCCCGCAAGCTGCCCGTGAGCTCCGAGAGGAGGAGGCACCCACCTGCGTCCTCGTGCCCTGGTATCAACACCTGGACTGCCTGCGGCAACTGACTGAGGGCGAATGGCAAAACTTTGGCTCGAAGGAAAGAGATGACTCCCATGCGCCGCCCTCTGAATTAGACTTGAGCCGCAACACCAGCGGCCGACAAGCACGCGCGCCCAGCAATGTACTTCGAAGAAGCTCGCTCGGAGGAGGAGGAGGAGAAGAGGGAGGAGAAGAGGGAGGAGGAGAGGGAGGAGGAGGAGGAGGAGGAGGAGGAGCAGGAGGAGGAGCAGGAGGAGGAGCAGGAGGAGGAGGAGGAGGAGGAGGAGGAGGCCGCCGTAGCGGCCAAGTCGCCGCCCGTGCTTCCTGGCGTGGGTCTCCACCGCAGCCGCTGCCAGCAGCCGCAGAGACCGCTCGGGGTCGGCTCTGCGCGGGCCGCCCCTGTGGCCTTCGACCTCGCGCGCCCGCGCGCCCGCGCGCCGCCGCCGCCGCGCTGCGAGGAGCGCTTACATGAAGGGGCCCTGGGACACAGAAATAAATACACGCCAATAAAAAGATTCCCCATGATTTCCTATATTTTCTGGGTTTTTGTCTTCCCCCCCCCCCCACTTCCCATATGTTCCCATATGTTCTGGGGGATCGAAGATGAATTGTGTCTGTTTGTTCTTCCCCTCCTGATTACAGTCGGACTTGACTGGAGGGGACACGCGAGAGGACACAAGGCCCTTCCGAGGGCCACGTTGCCACAGAAATGCAGGAGGCATGGGTCGCAAGGCACAGGACACGAGGGCGCCCTTGATCTGGCAGGGTCGACCTACTGATCCGGGCCGCCTGTAGACCGCCCTGAACCATCACGGCTTTCGACCCAGACCCCCGACGTCATGACTGTTGTCATGACGTCGACCTCAAGAGGTCTGGACCCAGTCCCCTGGGACCAGTTCTGCAGCCCGAGTCGTTGCGTGACGGCCCCGAGGCCAGGTTGAGGGCCCCCAGGAATCAAGAGTCCGCCGGCCCTGTCGGCGCGTCTGAGGGGCTTGTCTGTTCGAGTCGTCGTCTCCGTCAGTCGTCGCCTCCATCGTCCGCTGTCCCTGCACCCTGCTCCTGAAGCTTACCAGCGAGAACAAGATCTAGCAATGTCGAGCCGAAGGGAAGCCCCTTCCCTTCGATTCCTCCCCCGGTGGGGGAGGGTAGGGAAGGTTCTGGGGAGGGTCCCGGGGGGGGGTAGGGGAGAGGGGGTCAGATACGCATCCCCCCCTGAGGGCCCTGGGGCCTCAGAAAATATGAAGGCACGCCAAGAGTGCCCCAAGAGGCCCCCGAGACGGTCCAATAGGGTCCCTAATCGCCAAACGATCGGGGTCTAAACCGCCATCACGCCCTCCAGACTGCCCAGGAAGCATGCAGGACGCCCCGAGAGAACTCGTCGATCGTCCGTTGTTGCGCTGTTTTTTGCCACGTTCTCGTTTTTGTCCACTTCCCGCCGCTCCAAGACGGTGCAAGAGGCCCCCGAGATCACCCAAAAACGGCCCAAGAGGTAGCCCAAAACGCCTCTAAGACGGCCCAAGAGGCCTCCAAGACGGCTCCAAGGGCGTGCCCAGACGGGGGACCCGAGCGGACATTTTGAGCCCTCGGCTCCGAGAGCCTCCCAAGAGGCCCCAAGAGGATCCCGAGAGGCCCCAAGAGGCCCACAAGACGTCGCCAGGAAGCCAGAAGTGGCCCCCAAAAGGCTCCCAAGAGGCTCCTAAGAGGCCACACGATTCCTCCCCAGAGGCCCTCGAGAGCCTTCCGAAGAGACCCCAGGAAGCATCCCCGAGGACTGTGGCCCACGTCAGAGTCATCGTCGTCGTCATCGCCGCCGCCGCCGCTACCGTCGTCGTATCCCTTCAGGGTCGGCGGCACCCGCCGTAAGGCTTCGCAATAGCGGAAAAACCTCCGTCGTGATTTTTCAATGACTCGAGGAGGTCTGGAACGCCACCAGTGACCCCGAGTCGGCCGCCTTCCCAAGACGGCCTTGAATCATGGAAAGGTCACGACGCAGGGCTCTTGGCCACTTTTGACCTCCGAGGGCCCTTACTGGGCCTCGGGGCCGTCAAAAACGACTCACGTTGAAAACCGGCCCCGGGGAATGGGTCGAGACCCCTGGGGGTCGACATCATGGAAAAAGCACGGCAAGGAGGAGGAGGAGGAGAAGGAGGAGGGAGCAGGAAGAGGAGGAGGAGGAGGCGGAGGAGGAGGAGGAGAAGGAGGAGGAGGAGGGAGGATACGCAGCCTGGGAGGGATCCGTCGCGCGGCGCGCAAACGGCCACTCAAACGGGGGGAAGACCAAGGCCCTCCCCCTGGCCTGCACAGGCGCTCACCCCATGCCCACCAAAGGATCTCGGCGGGGTGAGCGGCAGACGAACGAGCTTGGGAAGATTAGAAGCTCCTATTGGAAAAAATAAACGAGTTTATCAATCGAGTTGCAGCCAGTGCACCTCGGGGTCAGAAACTTGGAGCCTCCTCTGTCCTGAAATGGCCTCACGACGACGCAAGTCCGCAGGATGTCGGTTCGTCTGGAACCGATGGATATGGGAGGCCCCTCGCTTACTATATGGAGGAGGGGGGCACAAATCGAGCAGCGCAGACGCACCACCCGTGCTGATGGCCCCACACGATAGGCAGATTACAACCTGGCCAGGAGAGACGTGTAACTCATGCCCACGAGCACTCCTGGGTAAAACATCTCCCGATACAGGAAGAGGAAACTGCGGCCTGACACTCGGAACGCGAGAACCTCCTCTAGGCCCCAAACCCGTCGAAGCTTCGGGGGCCGCTCGACAAGAGGGTCGGGCGGAGGAGGGGGCGCCTGGAAGTCGCGCACAGCCTGGTGCAGCACGCCGTCGTCGGCGGGCGCAAAGCTGACCCCTCTCCCTCTGTCGTGAGGGGGAGGAGCGGAAAGGCGAGCCCGCACCACACGGGCAGGGGAGGGGGAGAGAGGGCGAGCACGCGCAGCAGCAGGACTCGCAGCCGCAGCAGAGGAAGCAGCGAAGGCGGAGGAGGAAGAGGAAGGCCCCAGAGAAACGACGGGAGCTCGAGCCCTCGCAGACTGAGCTCGATCAACATCGAAACTGAAGGATCCCCCCCCCCCACACACGACTCCGACGGCGGCCCAGACACAACCCCCCGACCGATCTCATCGTGGAACTGCGCCTCTTGGGCGATCATATCATCCAAATCGTGATTTGGCACACCGGTGCCCTGCTGAGAATTCTGAGATCGAAACTGAAGCCTGGCTCTCACCCTTCGGGCAGGAGGCGAAGCCAAGCGAGCACGGACAATGCGAAGTTGCCTCACCCCCGACGAAGGCGACGGCGGAGACGACATCACCCCCACCATCTCCGTCGCGAGAGGCAGGGACCAAAAGCGGGTCACCATCCTCGGACGGCACGCGCACAGTGCTGGAGGCCTCCATGGAGGCCGTGTCAGAAACACTCCGAAGGATCCTCGCACATAAAGTTATCTTGGCAGGACAACGGCGACGCGCGAAGATCTGTCGCTGCTTATCCGACCGAATGGTCTTAGAGCAGGAGGCGCACCGCCAGCCATTCTTATACTTAAAGAAAACGCGTTGCATCCCAGGATCGGGCGGGGCCTTGGCACGAGCGGCAGCAGCCGTCCGAGCCTTTCGTCGCTGCTCAAAACGGTCCTGACCTGGGGCAACCGTTTCACTCATATATCTAGTGTGAGACCTAGCCATCCAGACAAGGGACTTACGAGTGGCCTTATAAAGCCGCTTCATAAATAAAGCATCCGCCTGCCGAACCGCGTGAAGGTCCCTGCCCTGGGTGGCCGCAAAATCGGCCCAGCGATTCCCCCGAGCCTCAAAAGACATGCCTTTCTGATGCCCCGAGACACTTCTCTATGTCAACGATGGCGTGCAAACAAATCACGTCGTCCTTCTGTGCCTTCTTCTGCGGCGGGTGCGCTTCGCCATGAAGCAGCACTCGCGAGGCAACATCTGCGGCTGCCCTTCCAGTCCCTAGTGCAAGAAAAGGACGGCCCAGACGATTCGCCCAGGAACGAACGTGATCAATTCTGGCCTTAGCCCATACTCGAAGTGAACGGGCTTGGGTCTACTACTCAGGCAGCCCCGAAGCCATTCGACGAAGCCCTGACCTCGTGCCTGACCAAGCCGCCGCTCATCAGCAGCAGCACGTTGAGAGAGAACAGCAGCGAGGGCGCGCAGGAAGACGACGCGGTACGCCGACGGCTGCGCGAAGAAGCAAGTGATGTAGTAGACGGCCTCGTCGAGCTCACCGGCGTCAAGAGCTGCCGTGAGGCGGCGTAGCCTGCCGTGGCCGCCGACGAAGTCCAGCAGCGGCTGCCACGTCGCAACGTGTCGATCCATAGGCACAGGCCCATGTTTGGCCACAAGGTGGGCCAGGTCCTCCACGCGGTGCTGCAACGTGCGCAGCGCGCGGGTCCGAGCCGTACCCGCGGGCTGATGATGAGACAGAGCTCCGCCAGCAGTGGTCTTGCGGTAGGTGACCTCGAAGCCCCTGCCCTGGTACTTGTGGTACTCCGAGCAGTCGAACAGCGGCGCCAGCTCCTTCTCAACTCCAGAGTAAAGCTGTTGGCAGAGAAAGTCGAGACGTCTGTCACGCGACCGAGGGCCACCAGGCCCGAGTGACGCATCATCCCGCATCTTACTGACCCAGTCGATGCCAGGATCACCGAGGGGCACCGCATCGTCATCTTCATCTGAGTCATCAGCCAGACGAGGTTGCCGTGCAGGCTTACCTGGAAGAACACGAGGCCCACGAAGCTGCACGAGCTGTCTGGCTCTGGGGCGAGGCCCAATCTCGACCCTCATCGGAAAATTAGGCCTCGGTGGATAGTCAGCAACTCGGCGAGCATCCGACATCGAGGCGGCCATCCCGTCGCTGGCGAGCCAGTAATCAAGGAAAGTGTGCTCGCCCGTGGTCGGTACCCGATGCGAGCCCTGCGAGCTGACCACCAAATGACCGTCGACTCGCTCTATGAAGGCACTATCGCTGAATGTCTGAGGACTGATGTTCCAATCGCCCGCAATGACATAGGAGGCCCTGTAGTATCGCAAAGCACGCCCCAGCTGCTGAAGCCTAGAAATGTCATCGCCTGTCAGGCCTAAGCCTTGTTCAAGATATGCACTGCCAGCTATAAACCCACCTCGAGGACCCGTGTGAACATACACTGCCACGCACCACGACTTAACGAGCACATGTTCGTGCACGCCTGGAAGGGCGTCCAAGTAGGTTGTGCCAACATGATGCTTGATGAAGAGACCAACTCCAGCCATGGGCTGACCACCAGGGCCAACCTGACAGTCACTGATGAAGGCCTTACACCCGTGTCGAATGCACCATTCTTCAGCCTGCTTCCGCTGATCACCTCGGACTCGAGCCTCCTGCGACGCGACGATGAGGGCGCCAGCAGCTCCCTCCTCCAAAAAGTCACGTAGCCCGGTCCAGCCGCTGGCGTTGTAGGTCACGAACACGAAGGGCTTACGCTTGCCACGGCGAGCCGCCCTCTGGGAATGTAGAAACTGCAGCCGTCCTGGAACGTGCGACGATGATGACCTCTCGCCTCTCATGCCACAAATACCATTCGAGCTGTCAGCGTCCAGCAAATCGGGTTGGGCGCCCAGTCCACGCACTGATCTGCCGACTCCTGTGCCGACACTGCCCAGGGACTGGGTCGCCGCCCTGGCGACGAACGAACCTGGGCCAGGCCCAGGATTTTGAACTGGCGCGGCGGGTAGTTCAGACAACGGCAGGTCATCAAGGGAGACGACTTGATTGTTGAACAGCCGCGGCATCGGAAACCAATGAATATCACTATCAGGTCCCGCTGCCCATGGACTCGTCCTCGGCCTGCTGCTGGTTGAGGAGATTGGTCCACGGGTGCTCTTGTCCATTCGTACTAGGGGTACCTGGAGCCGCTTGGGGGGGAGCACCTCCTGGAGGAGGAGCTTGCTGCACATGCTGCACTTGTTGGACTTGCTGCATCTGCTGTGGCGGCTGAGCTGGCTGCTGCGAGGGGTCCTGCGACCTGGACTGCACTGTGTAGCTGAGCCAACTGTTCTGTGAGCGTCTGCAGAATGGCCTGCGGGTTGCCTGCCAACAATGCCGCAGGAGCTCCTGCCACCACCGTCTGAAGCCTCGCCACCGCGTCCTGCAGCGAAGGTGTCGAAGTAGATCCCTGCGCTGTTGACGCCAGCACTGCAGTCCGAGCCAAGTTGACCTCAGCCTGGATGTTCTGCAGCTCGGTGGTGGCCTGGGCCAGGGAGGCCTTATTTGCCTGCAGCTTCTCGTCAAGCTCAGAGACGGCCAATTTGAGCTCATCCACTTCTTTGGATTTCGCTGTGTGCCGATCGAGGGACCGGCGTAACATGTCGTCGGGGGTCCGAGTCTGCTGCTCTTTCTCCTCCGCCAACTGAAGATCTCGCTTGGCCTGCTGAACAACTGCTGCATTGTCGGGCAAGCCCAGCTTTCGCAGCGCCTGCAGAGCGCGGCGAGCCTGAGCGACTTCGTCGGCAGGACTAGCTGGTCCGCCGCTGTCGCCATCCTTCTTGTCTTTGCCACCTCCAGGGTCGGCTCGAGGCCGCGAGGCAGCACGTCGTGATGAAGGTCGCTGTCGTGGCACGAAGTTCGGATCTGGAACGCCGCGGCGATCACGACCGCACTGGTAGCACTTATCATTACTCGCATAATTGCCCTGGAAGCCGCACTGCCTGGTCGCAAGGCAAGCCCACTTCGGCTCCTTCTGGACTGGTGGCCGCTTGCCCGACATAGCTCCCCCGCCGCCTGGGGATCCATGCATGAGGGGCTCAGGCGATCCGTGGTGATCGTTCAACAATGCCCGCAGCTTCTCAACCTTCAAGAGACGCCTGGCAGTAGATCGAACGCGGCGTCGTCGTCTATGCCAGGCAGGAGATCGAGACCTGCCTGCAGGTATGCTGTAACAGCATGTCG
>CAUYUJ010004064.1:0-2500 GCA_963575745.1 Prorocentrum cordatum | reverse complement strand
TCGCGCCCGGGTTGCCGCAGGGAGCCTCCCTGGACCTCCTCCTCCTCCTCCTCCTCCTCCTCCTCCTCCTCCTCCTCCTCCTCCCCCTCCTCCTCTTCCTCCTCCTCCTCCTCCTCCTCCTCCTCCTCCTCCTGTCTTCGTCATCGTCGCCGTCGTCGCCGTCGTCGTCGTCGTCGTCGTGGTCGTCGTCGTCGTCGCCATGGTCCAGCGCCTCGAACACAAATCGGGCGGTCATCGGCGGGGGGGGCCCGGGGGGGAAGTGGGGGGGAGCAGGCCGTCTCAGCGGACGGCGGGGCTGCTGAGGAGCCCCCGCGCCTTCCGAGAGGTCGCCCGCGGCTTCGGCGGAGGCCCACAGGGCTTCGCAGAAGGCGCGAGGGCTTCGGAGGGGCCACGCCGCCTTATGAGAAGCCCTCGCGCCTTCTGAGAAGACGCCTCCGGCTGGCAACTCAGGCGGCGGTGGCTCGCCGCAGGCAGATTCGATGACTGTAGGGGCAAGCGCGTGGCAAACACGCGAAAACACCCCCTGATGTAAAAACAAGTCAGATCTGCAGCGCAGTGCCCGCTTGCTTCGAAGTTGGCATAGCTAAAACAAAAAGCAAGTACGATGATGAGGATGCTGATGATGATGATGATGATGATGATGATGATGATGATGATGGTGGTGGTGGTGGTGGTGATGGTGATGTTGATGGTGATGGTGGTGGTGATGGTGGTGATGGTGATGGTGATGGTGATGGTGATGGTGATGGTGATGGTGATGGTGATGATGATGATGACGATGGTGGTAGTGATGATGATGATGATGACGACGACGACGATGATGATGATGATGATGATGATGCTAATACTGATGCTGGTGATGCTGATGCTGATGCTGATGCTGATGCTGATGCTGATGCTGATGCTGGTGATGGTGATGATGATGATGATGATGATGATGATGATGATGATGATGATGATGATGATGATGATGATGTTGGTGCTAGTGTTGTTGATGATGTTGATGATGATGACGACTACGTGCTCGTGGCGACTATGATGACGAACGGGGCCTGCTTTGAGATGACCGTGATGACGATGGTGATGAAAACGATGACTATGATGCAGTGGTGGCGACTGCACCGACGAGACCCCTCCGCCCAACCAGATCGGGCGGAACTGCGCGACTGCCTTCGCCAGCACCTCCTGGTCGTTGTTGCCGAAGAACGGCGGCGCCCCGCACAGGAGGATGTACATGATCACCCCGGCGCTCCTGGCCGACCCCTGCCTCCACCCTCCCCGTGAGGTCCTCGGAGGCCTCTAGCCAATCACGCAGAGGGCACCTATACACCGCCGCCGTACCTGGGGTTTGTCTGGGGTTGTGGGGGCGTCCCCCTGGCTGGGGCCACGAGGGCCCATGCACCATCCTGGGGCCCAGGAAGGCCCCGTCCTGGCACGGTGGCGGTGTGCGGATACGTTTTGCCGATCAGAACCACTCTGATGTTTGGCACGCCTTGCACGCCTGTGGCAAGCCAAGGGCCGCGGCGGATCGAAGACGCCTGGGGCCTGCAGGGCCGGGCGAGCCAGCAGGCGGCGGGGCAGCAAAAGGAGCGAGGCCGCGCAGGACGTCGGCGGGCAGGGGCGGCCGAGCCTGGGCCACAGAGAAATACGCACAGATAACAGGATCCCCTACATCTATCCAGGTTTTCTGGGCCGTCGTATTCCCCCCCCCCACGTCCCACATTTTCCCATACTTTCCCATATTTTCCCGGGAGTCGACGATGAATTGTGTCCGTGTGTTTTTCTCCCTCCTGACCAGAGATCGGCGGGGAAGGGCGGGAGGCGGAGGGCCGCGTCAACGCGAGGCGGGCGGGCAGCGCCCCGGGCGGCGGAGCCCCGGCGGGGCGGGCGGAGGGGGTCGCCAGCCGGGCAGGAGCTGGTTTCGCCGGCGCTGGTTCCGCCGGCGTTGGTTTCGCCGACGGCTGGTTTCGCTGGTTTCGCCGGAGTTGGTTTCACCCCGCTGGTCTGGCCGGAGGCTGGTTTCGCGGGCGCTGGTTTCGCCGGCGCTGGTTTCGCCGACGCCGTCGTCGCCGCGGGCGGGCGGACCCTACCGCCATAGCGGGCGGGTCGGGTCGGGTCGGGCGGACCCTGACGGGCGGGTCGGGTAGGGCGGGCGGGACATCAAAGTGTGGGGCACGCTCGACCGAGCACACGCGAATCCTAACGGGCGGGTCGGGTCGTGCGGGCGGACACTAGCGGGCGAATCGGGTCGGGTCGGGCGGGCGGACCCTGACGGGCGGGTCGGGTCGGGCGGGCGGGACATCAAAGTGTGGGGCGCGCTCGACCGAGCATGCGCTAACCCTAACGGGCGGACGGGGTCGGGCGGGCGGACCCCAGCGGGCGGGTCGGGTCGGGCAGCTTCGCCGACGGCAGCTGGCTTCGCCGACGGCAGCTGGCTTCGCGGGGCGGCGAAACCAGCCGTCGGCGAAACCAGCGGTCGCCGCCAGCTTCTATTCGGCGG
>CAUYUJ010004063.1:17237-73335 GCA_963575745.1 Prorocentrum cordatum | reverse complement strand
GGAGGTGGAGGAGGAGGAGGAGAGGAGGAGGAGAACCGGCCCGTCCCCATCCTCGCTCTTGCATCCCTCGAGCCCCCCCCTCCCCCCCCGGGGCAGCGCACGACCGTGCGCCCCCCGCGCGCCGCGGAGATGGTGCGGCGCTCGGCGCGGGAGGAGGACGGAGGGAAGGGGGGGGAAGGGAGGGGAGGAGGGAAGGGAGGGGAGGAGGGAAGGGGAGGAGGGAGGGGAGGGAGGGAGGGAGTGGAGGGGAGGGGAGGAGGCGAGGGGAGGAGGGAGTGGAGGGAGGGAGGGAGGGAGGACGGGATGGCGGGTGGGATGTGGGGGGAGGGGGACAAGCTGGGTGCGCTCGCGTCATATCTGACGTCCTACTCCTCCCTCTCATCCTTTTACCATGGCGTAGATCTCGTTTCTATTTGCACGGTCGGATGGCGAGCAGGGCGATGATCCCGAGAGGGTGCGCGATGCATCGTAGAGCACGGCGTAGCAGGGCGTAAAAGAGCACGGCAGAGCGTAGTATGTCATAGCACGGCGTGGCGTTGCGTAGTGATGAATTGCATCACAAATCGTTGCAACGCAAATGCTGGCATGGCAAAGCGGCACAAAGCAGAACATGGCATAGCATGGCGTTGAAGATCAAAGCGTAGCATAGCATAGCATGGCGTGGCACTGCGCAGTCAAGTTTTGCATATCCTAGCGTAGCAGCTGAAGGCATGGCTTCGCACAGCGGAACACCACATAGCATTGCATTGCATGCCGTGGCATGGCGCTGGAAATAATGACGCCAGCGCTCAGCGGGAGCACGATTCGGAATGAGCGGAAGCGCGGAAATGAGGCCAGCGCTGCAGCGGGAGCACGATTCGGAACGAGCGGAAGCCCGAAAATGAGGTCAGCGCTGCAGCGGGAACACGATTCGGAACGAGCGGAAGCGCAGCCCGAAAATGAGGCCAGCACTTCCGCGGGAACAACATGTTGGGGAACAAAAGCCAGGCGAGCACCCAACTCCCGGGAATCCTGTGTGTAAGAGACTGCGCGGATCTTCCAAGTGTCATCAGGGGAGAGGTAGTATTCAGATGGTATAATTGTGGAGGAGGGAGAGGATTGTAGTAAAACGCTGATGCCGTTTAGGGTCGGTATAACCCTGTAAAGTCGGACGGGGCACAAGTGCTCTGATTAACCACCCATGGAACGGTGCCTCAAGGTAAGAAGGCGGGGGAGGAGGAGGAGGAGGAGGAGGAGGAGGAGGAGGGCGGAGGAGGAGGAGGAGAGGAGGAGAGGGAAAGGGGGAAAAGAGAGAGGAGGAGAGGAGGAGGATAATGGTAGAGGAGGAGGAGGAGGAGGAGGAGAGAGGAGGAGGAGAGGAGGAGGAGGAGGAGGAGGAGGAGGAGGAGGGAGGGGGAGGGGGAGGAGGAGAAGGAGAGGAGGAGAGGAGGAGGAGGAGGAGGAGGAGGAGGAGGAGTATGATGATGAGGAGGAGGAGGCGGAGGAGGAGGAGGAACAATGATAATATTAGGAGTGTTTCTAGGACGAATAATAGTATTACTACGAACCATAAGACGCAACAGCAGGAGACGGCGAATAAAAGTCATACGTATAATCATAAGCAGAGTAATATCAACAAACGTAACACTAATCCGAACACTAACTAGACTATTACGACGAACGCGCATACGAATAATACGATTCCGAACCATATTAGTCATGCGAGCGATACTTGTAACACCACTACGAAGAATGATATTATCCGTACGAACACTATTACGACTGATAAGAAGAACACTCATACGACTCATCTTCATATTACGAAGAAGGAGACCCATACGCATGCGAATCATAGTCCTAGTAGATTAATACCACCACGCCGAATAACACTAGTACGGGTATTAATGAAACTAATAATGATAAGAAGAGTCACAATACCACTATGACTACTACCGCTACTTAATAGGAATACTGAAATACTTAGCACGGGGACTGAATCCACTATGACTAATAGTAAGCATACCGATTTAGTACTAGTACAAGTATTAATCATTGCAATCCTGACTCGACTACGAATACTCTGAATGATGATAGGGCTACTACGACTAGTAATACTACTGTTCTATTATACTACTAAGAAGAACATCACTACAACTGATACTAACAAACCGATTGCTACTATCACGACTATTACGACTCAATATGTTATTGTCTTTCGTCCTGGTATTCAGAAGAATGCGAACATTAATACGAAGTCGAATAACACTAATATTAACAAGAAGACGACTAATCATACGAATATTAAACATTCGAATAATAAGAGGAGGGCGAGGATGAGGAGGAGGAGGAGGAGGAGGAGGATGAGGATGAGGATGAGGAGGAGGAGGAGGAGGAAGAGGACGAGGATGAGGAGGAGGAGGAGCAGGAGGAGGAGGAGGAGGAGGAGGAGGAGGAGGAGGAGGAGTAGCAGGAGTAGGAGTATTAGGAGGAGGAGGCAGAGGATTAGGAGGACCATAATGAACTCAAAGGAGGAGGACCAGAGTGAATTCAAGATGCATCAACCTTTGCTGCAGTACACCCTCCCTAAGGAGGAGGAGGAGGAGGAGGATCAGGAGGAGGAGGAGCAGCATGAGGACCAGAGTAAACCCAAGATGCATCAACCGCTTCTGCAATACACCCTCGCGTCCCAGGTCCCCTCCTCATAAGTCCATACAGGTCTTCCTTTTCACAGCGGGCGCCCCTCCTTGACTGACGAGCGGCCAATTGGTCCGCGAAGCCGACGAGAAGTTGGAGTAGCAGGAGGAGGAGGAGGAGGAGCACGATGAGGACCAGAGTAAACTCAGGAAACATCAACCGCTGCTGCAGTACACCCCCTTATGTCCCAAGGTCCCGCCTCATATGTCCATAGAAGTCTTCCTTTCCACTGCGGGCGCCCCCCCTTGAATGATGGGCGCCAAGTCGGTCCGCCAGGAGGAGATGAAGGAGGAGGGGGGGTGGAGGAGGAGGAGGAGTAGCAGGAGGAGGAGGCTGAGGAGGAGGAGGAGGAGGAGGAGGAGGAGGAGGAAGAGTTGGAGGAGGAGGGGAGGAGGATGAGGGGGAGGAGGATGGGGATGAGAAGGAAGAGCAGAGTAAACCCAAGAGGCATCACCCGCTTCTGCAACACACCCTTCCCGTCCCAATTCCCCTCCTCAGAAGTCCGTAAAAGTCTTCCTTTGCATTGCGGGCGCCCAACCTTGACGGGCGAGCGGCCGGTGGGTTCGCCAGGAAGAGGAGGACTAGCAGGAGGAGGAGGAGGAGGAGGAGGAGGAGGAGGAGGAGGAGGATGAGGAGAGTAAACCCAAGATGCATCAACCGCTTCTGCAATACACCCTCCTGTCCCACGTCCCGTCATAAGTCCATATCGGTCTTCCTTTTCACTTCGGGCGCCTCCCCTTGAATGACGAGTTGCCGGTCGGTCCGCCAGCCAGACGAGGAGGAGGACCAGAGTAAACCCACGATTCATCAACGATCTTGCAGTAAACCCGCCCTCCAAGTTCCTTCGTCTTAGGGCCCTACACGGACATTGTATCACTGCGGGAAGTGCCCCGCTGGAAGACAAAGGTCTGAAGTTCCGCGACCATAACTAAGCATCACTCCTGGCGCCGCGAATCAACGTCACTGTTGCGTCCTGACGATCTTGAATCGTGCCAGAACGTTCCTGGGACAGTTGCGCCCTGACGATCCTGAATGGTGCCCACACAGGTTCGGGGACGTCAACCATCATACTCCTTGACACCGCTGTAAAGTGTTGAGACGAGCTTGTGCGGCGCTACGGCGAGAGCCACGCTTCGAAGACTCACCGCCCCACACCCGCGAGGCTCCCGCAAGCTCTTCTCGGACGACTGTGCGCCGCGGCGCTCTCCAGGGCGGGAGCCGCGCTGCGAAGACGACCCGCCCTCCGTCCGTGGACCTTTGCACTCTTTTTTCCTTCGAGTGTGGGCGGCGCCCCCGCGAGCACCACGCCGTGAGCACGACCCGGCCTCCCGTCCCCGGAGCGGGTGCACTGTCAGCCTCGGGATCGTCGGTGGCGTGGAAGGCTCGGGCGACCCGCCTGACCCGTCCCACCGGCCCGCCTCGGGGTGCGACAGGGAGAGTTGTTCATAAGGGGGAAGGTTGGAGGGGGAGGCGGAGGAGGAGGAGGAGGAGGAGGAGGATGAGGAGGAGGAGGAGGAGGAGGACAGGAGGAGGAGGAGGAGGAGGAGGAGGAGGAGGAGGAGGAGGGGGAGGGGGGGGACCAGAGTAACCCAGGATGCATCAAGCGTCGCTAAAGTACGCCCTCTCGTCCCGAAACCCCTCCTCATAAGTCCATCCAAGTCTTCCTTTACACTGCGGGCGACCCCCCTTGAAGGACGAGCGGCCGGTGGGTCCGCCAGTGAGACGAGGAGGAGGTGGCGGAGGAGGTGGCGGAGGAGGCGGAGGAGGCGGAGGAGGAGGAGGAGGAGGAGTAGCAGGAGGAGGATGAGGAGGAGGAGAACCAGAGTAAACCCAGGATGCATCAACCTCTGCTGCAATACACCCCGTCCCAAGTCCTCTCTTCATAAGTCCATACAGGTGTTCCTTTACACTGCGGGCGACCCCCCTTGAAGGACGAGCGGCCGGTGGGTCCGCCAGTGAGACGAGGTGGAGGTGGCGGAGCAGGCGGAGGAGGAGGAGGAGGAGGAGAAGGCGGAGGAGGAGGAGGAGAACCAGAGTAAACCCAGGATGCATCAACCGCTGCTGCAATACATCCTGTCCCAAGTCCCCTCTTCATAAGTCCATACAGGTGTTCCTTTTCACTGCGGGAGCCCCCCATGGAATGACGAGCGGTCGGTCGGTCCGCCAGTGAGACGAGAAGGAGGAGGAGGAAGATGAGGAGGAAGAGGAGGAGGAGGAGGAGGAGGAGGAGGAGGAGGAGGAGGATGAGAAGAAAGACCAGAGTAGACCCAAAGACCAGTGCTGCAATACACCCTCCCGCCCCAAGTCCCCTCCTCACAAGTCCATGCAAGTCTTTCTTTGTACTGCGGGCGCCCCCCCCCTGGAATGACGAGCGGTCGGTCGGTCCGCCAGTGAGACGAGGAGGAGGAGAAGGAGGAGGAGGAGGAGGGGGAGGAGGAGGAGGAGGAGGAGGAGGAGGAGGGGGAGGGGGTGGAGGAGTAGGAGTAGGAGTAGGAGTAGGAATAGGAGTAGGAGTAGGAGTAGGAGTAGGAGGAGGAGGAGGAGGAGGAGGAGGAGGAGGAGGATGAGAGGAGAAGGAGGAGGAGGACCAGAGTAGACCCGAGAGACATCACCCGCTTCTGCAACACACCCTCCCGTCCCAAGTCCCCTCCTCGTACGTAGGTCCATGCAGGTATTCCTTTTCACTGCGGGCGCCCCCCCTTCAATGACGAGCGGCCGGTTGGACCGCCAGTCAGACGAGGAGGAGTAGGAGGAGCAGGAAGAGGGGGAGGAGGAGGAGCAGGAGGAGCATCAGAGTAAACCCAAGATTGTGAGATTTCTGTCATGCGGCGTCCCTTTTTGGAGAGATATCATGTCCCACAGGACCCCTTGACTAGAAGTGAAGGGTCGTAACAATTTTGGCTCAAGACTCGCACCACTGACTCTTTCCCATATTCTCTTACCCAATTGTTTTGCAGCCATGCCATACTACTCACTCCCTCTCCTACAGCCTTGTAGTGTGTGTGTGTGTGTGTGTGTTCAGTGCTGGTGCAGAGGTGGCGTCACTCTCGTCGAGGCCGCCCGAGGAAAATGTTGGGCTTCATTTCCTCCTCGCTGTCGTCCGTGGGGCGACAGCTGTAGCAGAGCGTGTGGTCACGCTTCGATCCACGAGCGCGGAGGAGACAGCAGAGGGGGTTGCGAAGGTAACCCAGACCGTCCCGGGACGCGAGGGAGACGAGAACCGCCAACCATCACGGAGGGTCCAGCTTGAATAAGGAGCATTATTTTTCAGAAGGGGCTCGGTCGTTCCTTTGGTCAGCACGCGTTCTGCTACCTTTTTGGCGGCGAGCCCCCTTGGTGTTCCTTCGGACCTCCTAGACCTACTTGGAAAAAAGGGGCTCCGTTCCTTACTGTGGTGGCCTCCGACCCGTGCCGCCGACCCGGGACGCTTCCGCTGCTGCCGGAAGCGCGCGATGGCGGTCATGACAGGCGACGACGGCGAGCTTATTCATCCTTCCTTAGGTGAGGGGCTGAGGAGGAGGAGGAGGAGGAGGAGGAGGAGGAGGAGGAGGAGGAGGAGGAGGAGGAGGAGGAGGAGGAGGAGGAGGAGGGAGGAGGAGGAGGAGGAGGAGAGGAGGAGGAGGAGGATGAGGAGGAGGAGGAGGAGGAGGAGGAGGAGGAGGAGGAGGAGGTCGAGACCGAATCTTGTACGAGGGTGTCAGCGCGTCAGTGGCGGCTGCCCCCGCGGGGGGCGAGCGCCCCGCGGGTCCCCGGCGTCGGGCGGCAGGGCCCGTGCGCGGAGGACCGGGGCCGCCGCGGTGGCTCCAGCCGCCGGGGCGGCGGCCGGGCCGTTGGGACTCGAGGAAGTTGGGGGCTCAAGGGAGGAGGATGAGGGAGGAGGAGGAGGGGGAGGACGGAGGAGGAGGACGAGGAGGAGGAAACGAAAAGGGGCGGGCCTTCCCAGAAGGCTCGGAGGTCCTCGTCCTCAGCGTTCCCCGAAGACGCATGATACTTCTCAAAGGGCGCGACGGCGTCTGAGTCGGCGCGAACGACATGGATGCGGAATGAATGGGTACAATGCCCAACATCAGTTCTTGTTCATTTTGAACAGGACTCGTTATCCGCGCCGCCGCGGCCTGTGTCCATACGAGACAGAGGGCCGCCTGCCCAACAGCGGCCGCTGTTGGTTTGGGACAACATTTGTTGTTGGGCATTGTACCCATGTTTTCCGTGCCCATTTCGGGCGTCTAAAAAGGGACAAGGGGCACTGCGAACGGGGTCAGTCAAATCGGAGAATTTTGCAGGATCCTGCAGCGCCAGGGGCGCACTTACCCGGGCTTGGGCGCAGGATCCTGCAGGGCCCGACTAACCCGGTCCCCGAAAAGTGTTTGGCGATATTTTAGAAAATAATCACGGGACGTTTTTTTTTGGGGGGGGACTATTCCTGACAATTCTTCAGTATTCTTGGACTATTTTCTAGTTCGCCCAAGTCCGCCTGCAGGAGGACATGCCCGACCTAAAAGCCAGGCTGCCATCAGTCTGCGCGTTTACCAGGAGGGAAAAAACATACAGACGCAATTCATCGTCGATCCCCTCGGAAAATATGGGAAAATATGGCACCCATGGGGGGGAAGACACCCAGGAAACATGGGAACATGTGGGGAGTCCTGTTATTCGTCAGTGGCATGGTCGCTTCGAGTCCCTTGGCCGCTGGGATATCGTTGGATGGCCTCGACCTCGTTCCGTGCCGTGTTTGCCGCGGCCCTCTGTCCCCAGGGCCCCTTCGGTTTGCCTCCCGAGGGGCGCCCGGTCCGGCAGCCCGCGGCGGCCTCGAGCCACGCAGCTCCACGCCGGGGGGCGGGTGGGCCGCTCTCCGTTCGTGCAGCCGCTGCGCAGCGCTCTGCAACTCACCGTGAGCGACCCGCGCGGAACATACCGTGAAGTCGGGCCTGTCCCTCCACAGGGGGAAGATTCAAAAATAGTAAAAAAGTAGTCTGCGGACATTTTTTTTTTTTTTTTTTTTTTTTTCTTCTTGTTTCTCGTATTTTTGGGCATCTTTTGGGCATTTCTTGGGTATTTTTAGCTTTTCGCCCAGAATCCCCCTGTAGGGGGACAGGCCCGACTGAATCAGATCGGTTTCTGACAGTGGCGATCGTTTCTGTATTCGTTGTTTTGCCGATCGGCGCGGGCCCTCGCACCCTCTCCCCCTGCCCCCCCTCCCTGGAGCAGATCTTGGCTGCTCTCGGGCGCCTCCTTCGGAGCAGGTGGGGCCCCTCGGCCACGGGACGCACTGCCGCAAACAGTCGCACTGAGCAGAGGTCTGGAGCCGGACCCCCCCCCCCTTCCGCTCAATGTCGAAACGCCGAATAAGAAAGCGTTCACCCTAGCAGGGGCCGCCCTCCATCCGTGCGCCGCTGGAGCGCGACGCTGCGGTGAGGGCCGCGTTCTGAGAACGCCCCCTTCCGCTCGTGCAGCCGTGGGAGTCTTCCGCCGCCCGCGTGCACGGCGCCGGTGCGACGGCCGCACTGTTTTCATGCGAAGGTGCGCGGCGCGGTGGCGATGGGTCCCGCATTTTGTCGGCGGCGAGCCCAGGGGAGAAGTGAAGGCGGCGGGGGTTCTCGGAAGCCCTCAGGCCTTCTGAGAAGTGTTCTATGCCTTCGGAGAAGGCTCGGACGACTTCTCAGAAGACTGGATGCCTTCCGAGCTTCCTGAGAAGGTCCGCCCCTTCTGACTTCTCGCCTGGGTTCGCTGCGTGGCGGTTGGACGCTTTTAAGGCAGATATGCGCGGCACGAAGGGATGAGCCGCATTTTGCAAACGACGTGAGTTCCATCCGTGGAGTTGTTGGAAGTGTGCGCGGCGCCAAGGCGCGAGCCACATTTGGAAAGGGACCCCCCTCAATCCGTGCGACTGCTCGCAATTTCAAGCTCCAGGGTCATAAGCATGGAGGAGGTCTCAGGCTAATCGCCCGGCCTGCCCTGCGGACACCCGTAAATCGGGCGTGTCCCTCTACAGGAGGAATATCCAAAAATACACCAGAGAAAACCCCCAATCAGTGGATGGTTATCATGACGAGATCGACCGGGAACCCGGGAGCCCGGGAACCCCGAACCCACCGAAATCGGCCCGGAACCACTAACCAGGAACCTGGGAACCCGGAACCGGGAACCCGGAACCGGGAACCCGGGAACCCAGCCTGCTACTGAAATCGGCGGGAAACTTTTCGCCAAATCTTTCATTTTCGGCTAGGACACCTTCAGTGCAAGCACTGCTTTGGGAAACAGTTCAAACAGTGTGGTTTTTTTGTATGAAATATTTTTTGGCATATTCCCCAATCAGTGCTTGTACTGAAGGGGTTCTCGCGGATCTTGAAGGATTTGGCGAAAGTGCCCCGCCGATCTTGGTCGCACGCTGAGTTCCCGAGTTCCCGGGTTCTCGGTTCCAGGGTTCCCGGGTTCCTGGTTCCGGGTTCCGGGCCGATTTCGGAGGGCGGCGAGGTTCCAGGTTCCAGGTTTTTGGTCGATCTTCTTATCGATTGGTCTCACCATCGATTTTATTACTGACTTCTCGATCGATCTCACCATCGATCTCACAATCGATCACACTATCAATCTCACAAGCGATCTCTAGAGATCGCATGAGCGATCTTGCGATCGATCTCACTATCGATCTCATTGAATCGCTTTCACTCTCGGTCTCACGATCGAACTTACAATCGTCCTCACAATCGCTTCCACTATTGATCTCATTATCGATCTCACAACCGATCTCTAGATCCATAGTATCAATTTTCAGATCACCCACTGATTGGGTTTTCTCAGGTGTTATATATGTATGTATGTATGTATGTATGTATGTATGTATGTATGTATGTATGTATGTATGTATGCATGCATGCATGTATGTATATATGTATGTATGTATGAATGTATGCATGCATGCATGCATGCATGCATGCATGCATGTATGTATGTATGTATGTATGTATGTATGTATGTATGTATGTATGTATGTATGTATGTATGTATGTATGTATGTATGTATGTATGTATGTATGTATGTATGTATGTATGTATGTATGTATGTATGTATGTATGTATGTATGTATGTATGTATGTATGTATGTATGTATGTATATGTATGTATGTATGTATGTATGTATGTATGTATGTATGTAGGTAGGTAGGTAGGTAGGTAGGTAGGTAGGTAGGTAGGTAGGTATGTATGTATGTATATATATATATATATGCATATGTGTATATATGTATATGGATATATATATATATTATACATATACGTGTGTGTGTGGTCCACAGGCCGCCTCTAGGGGGACACGCCCGACCCACGCCGACCTCGACGATGTGGGTCGATCCCGATCTCGCCGACGTGCTCGCCGCCGGGGCTATCCCGCCGGGGGCCGACCCGGCCTGCTGTCCGCCGGCGCCCCGCCGGCGGCCCGCGGCCTCCCGGCACGGCCCGCGGCCGCCCCCCGGGGTCGGCCCGCCGCCTCGGGCCCCGAGGCCAGCCGCGCGCAGAGGGGGGTAGGGGTGGCCAGCCTGCCCGTCAGGGTCTGCCTCCTCCTCCTCCTCCTTTCTCCTCCCCTCCTCCTCCTCCTTCCTCCTCCTCCCGCCCCCCCCCCCCCAGTCGGGGGAGGGGGAGGGCTTCTTAGAAGCACCCCTGCTTCTTAGGGAGCCTTCCAAGAAGCCTTCTGAGAAGCAGCCTCCTGCTAAGAAGCATCCTCCTTCAAGAAGCCCTCCCCCCTCCCTCCACCCCCCTGTGCGCGCCGCCAACCGAGGCCAGCCTGCCCGACGCGATGCCCGAGGACCGCCGAGCGCGCTCCACTGCTCGCAGGGTGCCTAATTACGCTTGTAGGTCGGGCCCGTCCCCCCATACGGGGGGATTCTGGAGGAAGAGCTCCAGACATACACACCACGAAGGAGCGCCCTAAAAATGCTAGCGGAAACAGGCCACAAACCGTCCCCAGACTATTCTTTGTACTGTTTTTGGATATTCCTCCTGTGGAGGGGCAGGCGCGACTTAAGCCTACTTTCCAAGATGGCGCTCCGCGCGGATTTTTTCGGATCCGCTCTGGCCCCCCCTCCCCCCCCCTCGGCAGCGCCTCCGGCGCCGCCCCTGGCGCGCTCTCCCGCGCGCCAGGGAGGGGGGTCCAGCGCAGATCCAAGAAATCCGCGCGGAGCGCCAACAGTTTATGCCTATGGCGTTTGTCTTCTTCTTTAATCGCAGAGTGCCTGCTCGCAAACGTCCGAACAGAAGCATGTCTTCCTTTACGCGACGGATCGTAGCTCCCTCGCGTGGCGGATCCGGGCCATTTGCGAGCAGCCACTCCTGAGAGCAGTGGAGCGCGCTTGTCCAGAGGAAGACCCGCCGCCCTCCCAGCCGCCCTCGGCGCGGTCGCTGGCCGACCTGTGGCAGGCCAGCGGGGCTACCCTCTCGGGGCTTCCCGGATGGGGTCCGAGTAGGTGGTCGGAGGATCGCGCCGCATCGCCGATACAACTGCGATGCGGTTCGATGTTGAGTCCGATTTTGTCCACGCCGATGGCGCCGACGCGTCGCCGACGTCGCCGATGCATCGGCGATGCGGCGCGATCCGAGCCCATCTACTCTGACCCCATCTATGAGGCGTACACTCGAAGAGCAGAAACGGCGCAAGCTGATGTTGGGAGGTTCAGTCAACATGGCTCTGTCCCTGCCATCCCCCGTCTCCCGCCGCCGCTGCCATCGCCAATCGACGTTGGTCATTGCTCGTGCCGCAGCTGTCTTGGGCTGCGAGTAGGAAGAAAAGGGCGCGCGCGTTTCCTTTCGCGCGCATATATCACTACCTTCATTTGCACGCCCTGCTTAACTGATGACATTGTCGTGCCATGTCGTCCATGAGCGTTCCAGCGATTGAGAATGGAGTTCAGGGGGCCGTAGTAGAGCAAGACGGTGTACCAATCATTCTGTCAGGATTTTCTGTTCCTTTGGCAAGTAACTGGTTGTCAGCCGAAAGCTTCTGGATTTTCTCATCGTAGCGAGTTGGTCATTTAGCTGCGCCGACATATACAACCCATGATGCCTATCGAAGTGCCTTGGGTTTTTCTCGAGTCATAATTCCGAGAGGGGATATTGGATTGAGGGGAAACAATGTCGATCGAGAGCTTTCCGCATTCATCGATTCAGAATTTAGCTCGTTGAATTCACCATTGGAAGCAGAGTTGCGCAGTGCTGCGAGCGAGGTTGCCTGTTTAACCGGTGGCCTCGCTGACGATCGAGGCATGCTGTTGAGAAAACGTGCCGGTATGTTGGGTTGTGGTTCAACCATCCTTCAGGCCCACGGCCATCTGGAAGAGCAGAGCTGGTAGGAATCTCCCAGTCGCCGATTGATGTATTGACTCTTCGGTAACCAGGTATGGTAGATCACCCAACTGGGCATGCGCCGTTCCCACAAGGTTGACATGGCGATCCGACAACAATATGGAGGTATATGATTCGCCAACGCAGTCTCCTCTGGTTCAACGGGGGGCCATGCAGCGGTGTCTCACGACCCTATTACTCGAGAGGTCGATGAGGCTGATGAAGAGATCTTTGAACGGGCCAGTTCAACCCGTCAAGCTCAGAGTGCGGAAGGGGGGGAGAACAGACATGGATCTTGTACCTACCCTCCCGAGATTCCCAATCCCAAGAAGGAAACCTAAGTTCGGACCTCCTCTTATGGATTTCATTAGATCAAGGACCAGTCGCGGTTCTAATGGCCTTTCTGGAAACGTATCTTCTAGTATGCCTTCTATTTCAGTGTCTTGCTCGGCCCTGGGACCAAATTGCCCGACGTCAGCAAAAATATCGGGGCATAGGAATAGCGGGGCGAGAGAACGTTCTCTGTCGTAGGCCAGTCTGTGTAGCGTGCGCTTAAGGATTGTAATGCTAGCTGGTTTTTGTAAGGATTGTGTTGGTCTTCGATGGCATACGTGCCAGTATTTCATGATCATGGCGTGGCAGTAGAAGGAACCAGAAAATGGCCGCTGCGAGTGAACAGCTCTCCAGAGAGCAGAAGGGCCAGATGGGGACGCTCGAGCAAGGAAGGGAACGGTATATATTGATAGCTCAGAATACCCATTTGCATCAACAAACGACCCTGGAGGCACTCAAACTGTCTTTGCAGGAAGCTGATAATCATAAGAACAAAGCTGAGGACGCAGCTCGATTGACTATCGCGGATATTTGAAACAGGTTCCAGCGGAGAAAATGGCTGATCAAGAACGTCAGATGCAGCGCGAGATAGAAAGGGCCCGACTTACTGCGTCTAGTTCCGACCAGGAAGTGGTCGCAGTTTCTCGCGAGAGGGCGGTTCAGGCTGCCTGTGTAGCTCAGCAGAAAGGGAGACAGCGAACGCTGCTGTCCAGCAGGCCTGTATCAGGGAGCAAACCGCCATTGATGACGCGAGCAAAACCGCGGAATATATGATCCAACCGGGAAGCGCGCAACAGAAATTTTGATTTCTGTCATTGAAATTCGCTCATGAGAGTCGAGAACGGCAAGGGAGGCTGACCGCGCCATAGTTTTAACCTGTGGCGTTGTAGCATCTGTTGGCCGCCCAAGATTCCGCAATTCCCCGCTTGACAGACGCTGGGGCTAGGCATTCAGAGGCGCCCAAGTTGCGTTCGGCCTCCGTCTCCGAGTGGCCCCGCCTCTGTCCAGACTCAGTCGGTTGGCAGCGGGCGCGGGGTCGGTTCGGATTGTTCAGCGCCCGCGGTCGTTGCAAGTGTCCGGGTGGAGGAGCGGCGATTCATGGGAGAAATGCATTTTGTGGTTCGTTGCCAATGCGGGGTGGTTGCGTACAATGTGGCGCGCCATTTTGTGGGGGCCGGCACTTGGGGGCGCGCGCTTTGTCATCAGAACAAGGCCGATGCTGGAGCTGATGCCGCAAAGAAGCGGCTGGGCGAGAAAAGAGAAACAGGGCATCTCGCTAGCTGGAGGCAGATGCAACGAACCCCGCTCTCAGCGAGGCACAAAGCGAAATCCTAAATCAAATCCGAATGGGTAGTTCAGATTGGGAAGCTAAGAACAAAGCGATCGGCTAAAGTCGAAGCTCGCCATCTCGCCGTCGCAGCGGCAAAAAGCTCAGGAGTTTGCGCTTCCCGCCACTTGAGAAGGGGCATTCGATGGAATTCCCCCGTTCCCCTGCAGAGGCGCCATCGCCGCAACTTCCAGCGTGTCCGCGTGGCCTTCTGATGTCCACCTCCGGAAGGCGTTGAAGGCCTCGGCCCATTCTTTTTCGATTCCGGTTCCGACGGGGGCGATGGTGGTGAGTGTGGGGGTGATTTGGATGATCAGGATGACGGGAACGAAGACAATCACAGTTCTTGTCGCGGGTCTGGTGATGGTCCGTCCGACGGGGGCGGAGCTGGAGGAGGTGTTCTTCCGCCGCTGCCTGATCCCCCTGATCATTGGCGACAGGCTGGTCGAGCGACTGAGGTGAAGATGGGGCCCGTTCCAGGCCCCGACGAGTTTCGGGCGTGGAAGTTGCGTGCTTTGCGAACTCTTTGCTCGCGGCGTGCAACGGTCAAGCGGCGCTGGCGCGCGCCGCTCTTCGCTCGGTCTCGTGGTGGAGGCTCTCCGGATCAATTTCCGCGGCGCTGAGTCCGCCGTGTTCCTTCGCCAGCTTGGATGTCTCTGGCCCCAGGCGCGCCCGGGAGAAGTGCGCTGATTGGGTGGAGGGTCTGGCGTCCAAAGAGCGCGCAGACTGCAGGCGAGTCGTTTGTTTTGTGCGTCGCCATGCAAATTGGCACACGCATCGCGATGATTCCCTATGTTCGCTCGGCTCGCTCGGCAGCGCCTTGCAAGTGGGCGACTTCGCCGCGTGGGCCAGAAACCGCAGGGCACATACTCCACGTGGGCAGCAGTGATGTCCGCTATGCGCGCTTGTCTCGGTGGCCGTGACTACTGCGCGGGCGTCCGCAGCAGCGCCATTCCTCTGGCTTGCCGCCGAGGCCGCGGGCTGCGATGCCCCGGCCTGCCAGCGCAAGGCTCTGCCAGTGCTGAGTGCGCCGCCGTTGCGCGCTCCTGCTGGCCTCCTGCTGTCCACGTCGGCCCCGCTCGGGCCCCGGCCAGTCGCGTTTGGCCTCTTCTGAGGCAGTGGTGCCGGCGTATGGGGGAAAAAAGTCGTCGCCATCCTTCCATCGCATGGCCCATGTGGGATCAGGTAGCGCCCCGCTGTCACTCGGCGCTCCCTTTGGTCTTCGCTCCCATCATAAAGGCCGCAGTCGTCTGACCGCCAGCTACCAGTTTTCGCTCTCTGAGACAGCAGTCGCAGTCGCCTTTGCTGCCCCGTCGCGTCTCGTTGGTTTCGGGGGGCTTCTCGGCGCTTGCGCATATGGGCACAGAACAATGTCGTTTCTATTTGGCCAATCAATTCCACTGCGTTGCCCGCCTGATCATGCAGCGCCCCACTGGTGCTCATCTCAGGTATCTTTGCTTCCGCCGCGGCGCCTATCGTGCAGGCGGTGCCGCGTCTCCACTGGCAACTAGTTGTCGCGCTGTGGGTTTCCAGTCGCAGCGCAGTCGTGGTGGTATTTACTTGGTCTTCTGCTGCCTCATCGTGTTTCGGTGGTGTCGCAGTGAAGTGTCGATGGTCTTCAGTGGTGTTTGCGCTTTCGGTGTTTGGGCATTCGGTGCCCGCCGCTGCCTCGTCAGCATGCCTGTTTGCATCGCCCTGCGACGTCTGGGGGTGGCGGGTCATGCCTGGCGCTGTTCGGCCAGTCCAGCGAAAGCTCGTGTCGCCGGGCTTTGCCGGCGGCCGGCAAGGCGCCAGGCTCTTCCGGCGACTGCGCATTGAAATATCATAGGTCTTGACGAGTCCGAATGGGCAAGCGGCGGTCGGGAGCCGAATCGAGTCGCGCGCTTGCTGCAGAAGCTAGCGTGGCCGCGCGGCTCAGCCAGCGCCGCTCTGGCGGCCAAGGCCGCTGCCGGGACGAGGCGTCGTCTGCGGTTGTGGACGGCGATTGACCGATTCAGATCACCACCCACCAAACCACCCCAACCCAACCCGAAGCCCTCAATTTGCCCTACATCTCCAGTGGGAGTGGGGTCGGGGAGCGTCAAGACCCCCCCCCGCTCGCAAGCCGTCTCGCTCACTCCCACCCGCCCTCCCAACACATACGTAGCACCCGAGTCTGGCCCGAGCCTCAGCATATTCAGCAGTCGTTTTTGGATGGGTAGCTACTGGGGGTCAATCCGCCGCCGCCACCGCCGCCTCCGCCGCCGCCGCCGCCGCACGTTGAAAAAACACATGGAACCCGTACCCCCCAACCCGAAATTGGGTTCAAATTCGGGTCTTCGCGTTGGGTTGGGGTGGTCTGGTAGGTAGTCATCAGAGACCCGCGTGTTTCGGCGGACTCAGTGGCGCGGCCTGTCCTCGCAAAGCTCTTGCTGGCGTTCGTTCGCCTCTGTGTGCTGCTGCCTCCGTTTTGCAGCCTGGCGGTTGCGCGCTCCTCGGAGTCAGGTATGCATGAACTCCGTGACGTGGGCCAGACTGCGCAGATCTCTGCCGGGCGCTTCACTGGTGGCCGCCTGTGGACGTGTGACTTCGCCGCCGACCAAATGTGCGCGCGCGCCTTGACAGTTCAGTTCTCTTGTTTGACGCCAGACGTGTGCGTTTCGAGGGGGCGTTCGGTTTACTGCGGCCGCATGCGCGCGTGTGCGCGCGCGCAGTTGGTGCGCGAGTTACCAGGCGGCGTCGCAGCCTTGGATTATGGTGGCCTGCTGGTGGCCGACAGTCGGGCACGTGGCCGCAGCGCTTTCGCGGGGCGCGCGTGGCCCGGCGGCGCTGCTGCCGGCGTGGCAAGGGGCAGAGGTGGGCGTCTCCGCCCAGCCGCGCGCCCGTTCAGCATCGGGCTTCGGTGTGGATCTAGGCCTCCCAGAGTCGGAGTAGACGGGGTCGGAAGATCGCGCCGCATCGGCAATGCATCGGCCATCGGCGATGCATCGGCGATGCATCGGCGACGCGGCTCGATGTAGGGCCCAATTTTCTCCACGCCGACGTCGTCGATGCATCGCCGACGCCGCCAGCACATCGCTGATGCATCGTCGACGCATCGGCGATGCATTGGCGATGCGGCGCGACCTTTCGACCCCATCAATTCGGACCCCATCTAGGAGGCCTCTAGTGGACCTGTTTTTGGCGCGGGCGCAGCAGTGTCCAGCGCTCAGGCAGGCCGCGCAAAATATGAAAGCGCAGAGAGAGCGCGCTCGAACAGCAGCGGGCTCGGAGGAGCAGGATAATGATTCATTCAGCGCGCGTTCTGTCGGGCTCTGTCGGGGCCAGGCTTGAATGAAACAAGTGCGCGTGCTCATTTCTACTATCCCAGCCGCCATTGCCGCTTGCCTTTCGTATTAGTCCGGCGAATCTTCTGACCATTATGTCCGTTGTGGTGGAACTCGCATGTTCCGCTGATGTTCCGATGGTGTCCCGGTTTTGCCCAGGTGGTGTCCCGATCGTTTTGGGCGCCACTCGCTGAGAGATCGTATTGAATGCCACTCCTTCCTGTGTCCCGCTGGCGTCCCGTTGTGTTTCTTGGTGCGATTGATCGGAGGTTGGGGGGTGAGATCGCAGTAGAACGGAGAGCCCCAGCTGGGAAATCGTTTCGTTTCGTGTCGTGTCGTGCGTGCGGGCGAGGCGAAGCTGCGTGAGTGCACGACAGGAATGAACCCGTTGCTAGGGCGAGGTCAAGACAAATGATTCTCCCCCGTCCGTCCGTCCGTCCGGCGGTGGCCCTCGTGGTGTCCTGTGGTGTCCCGTGGTGTCCACCGTTGCTAGGGTGAAGTCAAGACAAATGATTCTCCGTCCGTCCGTCCGTCCGTCCGTCCGTCCGTCCGTCCGGCGGTGGCCCGCGGTGTCCCGTGGTGTCCCGTGGTGTCCTGTGGTGTCCGCCGTTGCTAGGGCGAAGTCAGGACAAATGATTCTCCCCCGCCCGCCCGTCTGGCGGTGGCTCGCGGTGTCCCGCCGTGTCCCGCCGTGTCCCGTGGTGTCCCGTGGTGTCCCGTGGTGTCCCGTTGAGTGAGATCGATAGTGAGATCGATAGTGAGCTCCATAGTGAGATCGATAGTGAGCTCGATAGTCAGATCGATTCTGAGATCGATGTGGTGCCCCGAGGTGTCCCGTGGTGTCTTATGGTGTCCCACAAAGTGAGATCGATAGTGAGATTGATAGTGAGATCGACAGGTATCCCGAGGTGTCCCGTGGTGTCCCGTGGTGTCCCGTGGTGTCCCGTAAGCCATATCACATTTTGCGTGGGACGAAGCAGGGCGACCCCCTCAGCACGCTCTTGTTCAATGCTGTTTTAGAAAACGTGTTCCTGGACGTACAGGATGCGTGGGTGAAAAAGAACTGGGGCTTGCCGCTGGGGGCGACGCCTGAGTGGAGGCTGACAAACTTGCGCTTTGCGGACGATGTGATGCTTATCCCTACCACACTTCGCCAAATCAAACTGATGCTGTCAGATTTGCGCTCGGCGGCATTACGGCGCGGGCTGGAGATCCACCCGGAGAAGACAAACACCCTCAGCAACACGACTCGGGGAAGTGGCCGGCCGAAACAAGCATCTGTTCAAGTTGGGGGCATGGTAATATTTATATATATATATAATGCCTTATAAGAGTTCAGTGAAGTATTTGGGAAGGCAGGCCTGTTCCGACCGCCCGCACGACGTAGAGATTGACCATATAATCGAGATGGCATGGAAGCGCTTTATGAGCCAACGGGCAGAGCTAACAAACAAAATGTATTCTCTGAATTCACGGCTCCGCCTCTTCGACAGCACGGTGTCTGCAACGCTGCTGTACGGAAGCGCGGCCTGGGTGCTTACAACAGAATTGGCATATAAGTTGAAACGGACGCAGCGCAAAATGATCAGGATGATTATCGGCAGCCGGCGGCGCGTCCAGAGGCATACTCTGCCGCAGGACCCAGTGACCAAGCATGGTTGTATTTCTTGTTCTTCTTCGTCGACTTCTTTGCGGTCCTTTGCTGAGCCCGGGGGAACTGTCCCGAACAAACCAGATAACGAGCTGGAGCCGTGGGTTGACTGGATCAAGCGTGTGACACGAGAAGCAGACTATCGAGCACAGCAGCTTCGCTTACATGAATGGGTCAATTCACACAGGGATGCTGCAAAGGCGTGGCTCCGCCGCATGCGCGGGGACGAACAGTCCTGGGCGCGCCGCACATACACGTGGGAGCCCGTGGACCTGGTTAGGCGCCCAAGCGGGCCCCGGAAGCGCTGGTTGGACGCGCGCATCTGAGGGGCTGAGGCCCCACGCGCCTCCCTTCGCGGGACGGCCTCCGGGCCGAAGGTGCGCGCTTCTTCTTCTTCTTCTTCTTCTTCTTCTTCTTCCCGTGGTGTCCTTTTGAGTGTGATCGATCGTGGGATCGATAGTGAGATCGATAGTGAGGTCGATAGTAAGATCGGTGTGGTGTCCCGAGGTGTCCCGTGGTGTCCCGCGGTGTCCTATGGTGTCCCGTTGAGTGAGATCGATAGTGAGTTCGATAGTGAGATCGATCGTGAGATCGAGAGATGTCCCGCGGTGTCCCGTGGTGTCCCGTGGTGGCCCGAGGTGTCCCGTGGTGTCCCGTGTCCCGTCGGTGTCCCGGGGTGTTTCCTGGTGAAATCGATGGTGAGGTCGTTATGCGATCGTGGGAGCTTCGAGGCCCAATAAGTGCTACAAACAACTGGCGAGAGGCAGTTCCGGTGGTATTTCCTTGGCCTCGAAGGGGTTCTGGTGGTGGGTGCTTGGCTTCGAAGGGGCTGGTGTTTGGAACCGACGTTCGTCTCTCTCAGTTGTACTTGTATTTGCGGCCTGCGTGGGTCGCGGCTGTGTCGCTTTCGTTCCATTTGCCAGTCTGCGTTCTCACCATTAGCATCATCGTCCATCGTCGCTGTCTTGCCGCCATCTGTGTCATCGAAGTTGTCGTCAGCTGGTTTTCCCTCCCCCCCGAACTTCCTTATCACCCGAAGGGGCCGGGCACGGTGGCCCGATGTAGCATATGGCCTGGGGCCTGGGACCATTTGGGTCCACGCCGCACGGGCTGGGTCAGCGAATCAAGACAGCCTGAACACCGTTGCCCAGCCATTTCGGCTATAGCGTGGATGTGCACTTTGGCTCCTTCAAGGCCGCGGCCGCGTGAATCCATGGGTATTTGAAATCACAACAATTTGGCAGGTCGGGGATGTAAGCGTTTATCTCTTTATAGCCATCTTTTCTCCGTTACTTGTCCCTGTCCCCGTCAGCGTTTTTGTATTTGCACCAATCGAGGATCGGATAGCGCGGGGTGGGAGAAAAACGTATGGTGTGGGGTGGGGGGGGGAACTTGGGGATATGCTGGCGTGGCGCCGCTGGACCCTGCGCAGTGATCGTGCCGTAGGATTCATGAAACAAATGTGGGCGCGAAACACGCGCCCGAATCTGGATGAATCATTGGCGTTGCCTTGAAGATCGCCTTGCGTAATTGACGCAATCATTCCCCAACATGAGTGGGTCCTTGTTTCCCCCCTCCGCGCGACGCCCCTGTCCTCAACCTGAAACCTTTGCTCCAAAGCAGCAGCGTGGGGTGAGGAATGGGGGAGTGAGCGGCCCAAGTTCCAGTGACCTCGTGCCTCGTGAAATTTGGGGCACCGTCCATGCAGGCTAGAGATGAGTTGACACGCGGATGCCAACGCCTGTTCATCGACAAGGATGGGCAGCCCAGCCCGTACCTCACCGAAATGCTTCATCAAGGCGCCGTGGCGGTACAGTGGGGCGCGCTGGTGGTTGCTAGCGGGGTTCGTGCGACGGCCGCCTGGTCCCAAGCAGAAGTGCGGGGGGGGGGAAGAGGGAAAAGAAAGAGGACGGAAGGAATGAGAAGGATGGAGGGGGGACGAGGAGGGAAGAGAGGGGGCGAGCGGGCCGAGTTCCCCTGACCTCGTGCCTCGTGGGTTTCTTGGCGTGCCGCCCTTGCCAGCGGCTGCTGAACGACTCGTGCCCGTGCCCAGCGCCCGTTCACTGACAGGCCCGGGCACGCCAGCACGCGCAGCACCAGGGTGCCCCATGAAGGGCGCGGTGGCGGTGCCGTGGGGCGTGCCGACGCCGCGCCCTGTTCGGAAGGCGGGGGACCGCGCCGGCAACGTCCGTGCGGGCGGCGCGGGGCCGTCCGTCCCATCAGGCCAGAGATGGGTCGACGCACAGATTCCGGCGCCTGTGCGTCGACAGGGCTGGGCATCCCAGCTCGCACCTCGCCAGAGTGCCCCATGAAGGCGCAGTGGAATCGTGCCCAAGGTTTGGGGTACCGCGTCCGTCCAAGCAGATGATGATGATGATGATGATGATGATGATGATGATGATGATGATGATGATGATGATGATGATGAGGATGATGATGAGGATGATCAAAAGGATGATGACGTGATGATGATGATGATGATGATGATGATGATGATGATGATGATGATGATGATGATGATGATGATGTTTGTTGTTGTTGTTGTTGTTGTTGTTGTTGTTGTTGTTGTTGTTGTTGTTGTTGTTGTTGTTGTTGTTGTTGTTGTTGTTGTTGTTGTTGTTGTTGTTGCTGCTGCTGCTGATGATGATGATGATGATGATATGATGGTGGTGATGGTGGTGGTGGTGAAGATGATGTTGATGATGTTGATGATGACGATGATGCTGACGATGATGATGCTGATGATGCTGCTGATGATGTTGATGATTTTGATGATGAGGATGATGATGCTGATGATGCTGATGATGATGATGGTGGTGGTGGTGATGGTGATGGTGATGACGGTGATGATGGTGATGATAATGGTGATGATGATGATGAGGATGATGAGGATGCTGATGCTGCTGCTGATGATCACGATGATGAAGACGATGATTATGCTTATGATGATGATGATGATGATGATGATGATGATGATGATGGTGGTGGTGGTGGTGGTGATGATGATGACGACGACGATGATGATGATGATGATGATGATGATTCTGATGATGCTGATGATGGTGATACGGATGCGGATGCGGATGCGGATGCGGATGAGGATGAGGATGAGGATGAGGATGAGGATGAGGATGATGATGATGATGATGATGATGATGATGATGATGATGATGATGATGATGATGATGATGATGATGCTGACGCTGATGCTGATGATGATGATGATGATGATGATGATGATGATGATGATGATGATGGTGGTGGTGGTGATGATGATAATTGTGGTGGTGATGATGATGATGATCATCATCATCATCAGCTGAGCTGACACACGGGTGCCAACGCTGGTTCATCCGCAGAGGCTGGCAAGCCAGCTCACCAGCTTGCGGCAGACCTCCGAGGGAAGGCACAGCGGCGGTGCCGTGGGGCGCGCCGGCCGAAGCCAGCGGGGGCAGTGCGACGGCGGCCAGGGAACCACAATCTCATCCAATTATCTTATCGGCGGCTCAAACGGAAATGCGTTTCGCACACGCCGTACGGTCGGCAGATTTTCCTTTGCGCTGAGACTTCGTCTGTTTTCCTGCTCCTGAGGTGCTGGTGCGAAGATCGCTGGCGCGCTCTTCAGGTCGGAGTCTCGAGAGTTGGCCTCTTCAGAATGTGGATCTCCATGCTGCTCGGCACGGCCTGTTGAGTCACTATAGCCCAGAGGGGAAGTGAAAAGGATCATGCCTTCTCAGAAGGGTCGGAAGTCCCCTGGCCTTCCGAGGATTTTTTCTGAGAAACCGCGTCGCCTTCCGAGAAGGCCGTCTCCTGTTCACTTCCCCCCTCGCTCGTCGCGGATCTTAAGCAGGAACGTGGGAGGAACATCGGGGAAAGAAGGAGGGGGGAGCGGCCCGAGCTCCAGGGACCTCGCGCCTGTGAAGCAAGGGATGCCGCGCCCGCAGCGGCTGACGGAACGATTCGGTGCCCTCCAAGCAGGCCGGCGATGAGCTAACGCTCAAGGGAGGAAACACCACCTGGACCCAAAAATGGGGTTTGCTAAACGGCCCTGGGCGTTTACTGAACAGCCCTGCCCTGTTCGATTCCTTCTTTGGGGCGTTTACTAAACGGCTTCGCGTGTCGGGGTGCTTATTATGAGGGCGGATTTCCTGCTCTCTGATCTGAACACACAGATGCCAGTGCCGGTTCAGTTGACATGGGCATCCGAGCTCGCGCCTTTCCAAAGAGCCGCACGGAGGCACAGTGGTGGTGCAGTGGGCGTGCTGGTCGAAGCTAGCGGGGGCATGGCGACGGCGGTCGTGGAACCGCCATCCCGCCCAAGTTGCTTAAGCAGAAGCACGCGAGGAGGCAGGTGTAGGTGTGCAGTGGGGGAAGAGGAGAGGACGGGGGAGCGAGCAGCCCGAGCTCCGGTGATCTCGTGCCTTGTTAGGTTGGGGATGCCGCGCCTGCAACGGCGGTATGAACGAGTCAGGGCCGTCCGGGCGGGCCAAAGCCGAGCTGGCACAGTCGGTGACGGGCATCCCGGCTCGCACCTCACCAGAGCGCTTCGAGAAGGCACAGTGATGGTGCAGTTGGGCGCATTGGCAGAAGCGGGCGGGGGCATTGCGATTGGGGAGCCGACGTTGCACATCAGTGTCTTAAGCAGAATCGTGCGAGGAAGGAAGAGGAATCAGACGGGGAGAGGGGGAGCTCCAGGGACCCCGTGCCCTGTTAGGCTTGGGGTGCCTCGCCTGCAACGCTTGAGTGAACGACGCGACGCCGCCCAAACACGGGCCAGAGCTTCCGCCGCACACGGATGCCAACGCGCGTTCATCGACGGATACAGTGGAGGCCCATGCCAAGAAACACCCTGCTTGCCTGCAGGGTGCGCTTGGTTTCTTGGGTTTCGACGGTTTTGCGATGGAAAGCGTGACTTCGTCCCCCCCCCTCCCAAAATCAATAGACGTCCTGGGGTCTCAGGGTTGGGTTTCTTGTGGAAGGTTCTCCACATAGGCTTGCCCTATAGGAGTCCTAGCTCATCATAAGTGATTGGTCTTTGGCCCCCCCCTTTACTTGCGCTTGCTTGATTTTGCTCCTCCCGTTCTCCTCCCGTCCTGCTCCCGTCCTCCTTTCGTCCTCCTCCCATCCTCCTCTCGTCCTCCTCCTGTCCTCCTATCTATTTGGAGTCAACGCTGGCTGATATTTCCTGTTGACCGGCCCCCACTGTCTGCGCATCCCGCTTCGCCCCTCGCCAAGACGCCCCGCGAAGGCGCCGTGGCGGTGCGGTAGGCGCGCTGGCCGAAGCCGGCGGGGGCAGCGCGAGGGCGGCCGGGGAGCCGACACATCGCACCGACGGGTGCCAAGCAAAGAGCGCGTGAGGGGGAGGGGGGGCGGGAGGGGGAGGGGAGAAGCAGCGGTCCGCCCGCACAGTACGGATGGGCGGCTTTTCCAAGGCTGCCCCTGCATCCCTGCCCCTTCGGCCCATCCTCAGCGGCTTTCGCTGGCCAGCCTCGCTCGGAAAGCGTTGACATGGCCCTCCAAGGCCCTTGTATCCTTTGTATCCTTACCGCGCATCCTTGTTATACGGGTTGACTGAACGGGGCAAACGGCCCGAGCTTCAATGAGTTTTCACCAGCTTACCAATGAGGGGGAGAAAATTTGGGGCGGGGGGGAGGAAGGAATTGTAACAACATCAAGGGACATGTGAACGGGAAGTTCTGGCCAGAGAGCTCCCCCCATGTCGGGAGTTGCTAAGGGTGTTCCTGGCCCACAGCGTTCCAGCCCGTCGCGCCATTTTGGGCCCGCCTGGGGTCTTCAAGGCTTCGTGGCGGTCGGACGACGAGGTCTCTGTGCACGCTCATCGCCCCTGGCCAGACCCATCCCGGATCCAGGGGCGGGGTATGCCCCCGTGGTCAAGCCAGGGAGGGCGCCCCCTGAGATCCGACGTTGGGAACAACTTGCAGCACCACGAAAAGTCACGAGACGAGCCCTGGAGCCCACCCCACGCTGCATGCCTGCGAGCCGCCTCGCGCCGTGCGGGGCCGTGGCCCGCAGCGAGCCGAGGCTGCCCATGGCGAGGCACCGTGCGACGCCAGGACCCGAGGGTGCACGCCGCTCCCCCGCCCAGGGCACGGCGCGGGTCAGTGGCCGTGCGCGGCTCTCTCCGCCCGAGGCGCGTGTCCCGCGGGCTGCCTGGCCCTCGCCGGACGAGAGCCGGCCCGGCCCTCACTGGGCCGGGGCCGCGTCCGCACAGCACCCGCGGGGCTCGAGAGGAGGAGGGGGAGAAGGAGGAGGAGGAGGAGGAGGGGGAGGAGAAGGAGGAGGAGGAGGAGGAGGAGGAGGAGGAGCAGGAGGAGGAGGAGGAGGAGGGGGAGGGGGAGGGGAGGAGGGGGAGGAGGAGGAGGAGAGGAGGGAGGGAGGAGGAGGAGGAGGAGGAGGAGGAGGAGGATGAGGAGGAGGAGGAGAAGAGGAGGAGGAGGAGGAGGAGGAGAGGAGGAGGAGGAGGAGGAGGAGGAGGAGGAGGAAGGGGAGGGGCTCGAGAGACGGGGACCAATGCAAACGAGGGTCAGCCAGAGCGCTGGATCTTGCAGGATCCTCCTGCAGAGCCAGGGTCGCACTGACCCGGGTTTGGGTGCAGGCGCCTGCAGGATCCTGCGGGGTCCTTCGCACTGGCCCGGGTTTGGGCGCAGGATCCTACAGGATCTCGCCGGATTCTGCAAGGCCCGACTGACCCGGGTCTGGACCGACCCGGGTCAGAAGATCCCCGGCGCCCGACCCTCGGCCTTCGGCACAGCAGCTCCTGTCCACTCTGGACAGGACCCGCTGTCGCTGCCACCGCGGGCGTGCTCCAGTCGAGAGGAGGCCGCCGGCCCAACAGCGGCCGCTCTTGGCTTTCAGCAGCACCGCTCGTGGGGTACCGTGCCCGCTGCTTCTGTACCCACCTCGGGCCGGCAAGCCGGGCCCGCGGCGCCGCCAGGGCGTCATCGGCGCCGTCGGCCCCCCGCCGCTGAGCCTGGAGGGCGGCCCCGGGCTGGCCGCGGTCGGGACCGCGCCCCGCCCCTCGTCGGGGGCGGCCAAGAGGGGGGTGATGACTAGGGGGGGTGGATATCATGGCGGGGGCCAGGGCGCTTCTTATTTCATTACGTCCCTGGTCCCCCCGCTGGGCCGCGCACATGCCGCCGGTCATGATGTGCCCCCCCCCCTCTTGGACACCCCCCTCTTGGCCGCTCCCGAGCTCGGCCGGCCGACGTTAAGGCAGTTTTGTGGATCTGGACCGGCTCTGGAGGCTCCGGGTAAGTCTGCGGATGTGCCCACGACGGCTCCAGGACGCGTCCTGCAGAACGAGAGCGAGGAGGAGGAGGAGGATCAGGGGAACCCCGAGACGCGTCGTAGATGTTGTAGTAAGCCCTCCCACCACGTTCCCTGCGCATAGGGTTATGACAGAATTCGTTTTCATTGCGGGACATGGCCCATTGGAAGACAGCTGTTTGAGAGTCTTCAATCGTGCCAAAACACCGCTCCTGGGATTGCAACTCCGCGAATCAACGTGACTGTTGCGTCCTGGGTCAGAACACCATTCCTGGTACTTCAACACCGCGAGTCAACGTGACTGTTGCCCTGACAGTTCTTAATCGTCGTGCTATAACACCTTCGTGTCATTTGGACCATACAAATTCTTGAAGCTGTTGCAACACGTCAAGACGAATGTCCGCGGCGCTGAGGCGAGATTAGCATTTTGAAAAGGAGCCACACTCCATCCTTGACGACGTCGCAAATATTGACGCTTCGCGTATCCCCACCAGCCCAGCTGTTACCTTGCGCGTCGCCTCTGCCTAATTAGTCTCTGCGTAGCCCGCTCGGACCTGACTCGCGGCTGGCGCGCTCGCCCGCGGCCGCTGACTAAAAAGTATCCCCACCAGCCCATCCAGAAACGATCAGCAGGGGAGTTGGTGAATCAGGGGCGGCAGGACGCATGCAGTCGCGCAGCCGTCTTCGGGAAAATAAGGATCACACATAGCTCCCCGTATTGAAGTTTAAGATGGAAATCAGTGCAATTTACGATGGTGCTGCGATGGGGGGTGAGGGGTGTTTCGATGACTCGTAATGGCTGTTGCACTGATTTGTATCTTAAGCTCGCGTGGGTTTCGAAACTTGGAGCCATCTTGCGGCTCTCTTGGGGTTATCTTGGGGCCCTCTTGGGGCCCTCCTGGAGCTCTTTCTTGGGGCTCTCTTGGGGTCCTCTCAGGGCCTTCTTGGAGCCCTCTTGGGGCTCTCCTGGGGCTCTTTTGGGGCGCTCTTGGGGCTCTTTTCGGGGGTCTGGGGGCCTTCTTGGGGCTCTTTTGGGATGCCTGAGGGGCCTCTTGGGGCCGTCTTGGACCCTTTCGCTAAAAAAGAGGGGGGCCCTTAATTCGGACCCCCCCATCGGAGGCTCAAAAGTGCCGTCCTGGGACCCTCTTGGCCCGCTCTTGGAGCCCTTTTGGGCGCTCTTGGGGCCGTCTTGGGACCCTTTTGGATCCCTCTTGGGGCTATCTAAAACGAGAAGGCACAACAACATGGTTTTCCTTAGTCTTTTGAAGGATTTTTGGCCTCTTTGGGGGGTCCTCGGAGGCCTCGGACAGCACTTGAAACCGTCTTGGGGCTGTCTTGAGGCATCTTGGACGTGTGTCGGATGCTATCTTGACCCATATACCGCTATCTTGGGCCATCTTGGAGGCCATCTTGCGCTCTCTGAGGCCCTCTTGGAGCCATCTGGGGCCATCTTGGACGCTGCTATGGGTCGGGCCCCTCCCCGTCCAAATGCATGGAGAGGGGGAGGTAAACCTCTCAAGCAGGGAAAGGAAGGAGGTTGGACACAAGGAAACGCCCTAGACCACCTGCGCCCAGAGGGCGGGTGGGACTTTACAGACGAATTTGCAAGGCGCTAAGACGAGAGCAACATTTTGAAAACGACCCGCCCTACATCCTTGACGCCGTTGCGAACTTTGAAGACGACTGTGCGAGGCGCTAAGGCGAGAGCAAGATGTTGAAAATAAACCGCCTCCTATCTAGGAAACATATGTAGACGTTAAATCGAATGTGCGCGGCGCTGAGGCGAGAGCCGCATTTTGGAAACGAACCGCCCTCCACCTTTGAAACTGTTGCAACCTTTAAAGACGGACTTGCGCGGTGCTAAGGCGAGAGCTGCGGTTTGAAAACGAGCCGCCTTCTGTCCGTGAAGCTATTACGAGCCGTGTGAATTGCGAACGTCGAAGCGAAAGGAGGAAGGCCACCCTGCTTGAGGTGGCTGGCGGCAGGGCTGCGGCCTCTGCTCTGTATTGCTGCCCGTCTTCGCGTGGGTGCGTGTTTGATGCTCTCTGCTCCATCAAGCTTTGAACACACGCCCTCCTTTGCCTCCTCTCGCCAGTCCATAGATCCAACGATTGGCGATCGCAAACAGAGGTGTGATATATCCCTTCTTCTGCAGGCGTGATCTGCCAGTCTCTCCCGCAGGCCTCTTCTGCGGATCCTACCTGGCACGGAGGAGGAGGAGGAGGAGGAGGAGGAGGAGGAGGAGGAGGAGGAGGAGGAGGAGGAGGAGGAGGAGGAGGAGGGAGGAGGAGGAGGAGGAGGAGGAGGAGGAGGAGGAGGAGGAGGAGGAGGAGGAGGAGGAGCCGCAGAAGAGCAGCGGGGAGGCCAGGCGCACTGAGGCGTGCGGCTCCCTGCCTCCCTCCGCGCCCCCCTCTGCGGCCGCAGGACCCCCAGCGCGCCTCCCGGGCCCGCGGTGGCACCCGCACCGGCCCCCACTGGAGCGGGCGTTGAGGAGGCTCCGGTGGGGATCCTCCTCCTCCTCCTCCTCCTCCTCCTCCTCCTCCTCCTCCTCCTCCTCCTCGTCGTCCGCTTCCCCAGCAACGGCCGCCGCCGCTGCAGCCGGTGCCGCTGTCGCTGCCTTTGCAGCACGGCTGCCGCCGCGGCCGTCGCGGCCATGGCCACGAGCGGTCGCCGTCGGTGCCACCGTCGCCGCGGCCGCCACGGCGATGGAGCGTCGGCGGCCCGCTCTGCAGCTGCCGCCGCCGCTGCCTCTGCCGCGCGAGCGCCGCCGCGGCCGTGGCGGACAGAGCGGCCGCCGTCGGCTTAAGTCGGGCGTGTCCCCCTCCCTGTAGGAGGAGAATTCAAAAATGGTCAAAAATAGTCAGGGGGCGACTTTTTGTCAGTTTTTGACAATTTTTGAATATCTTTTGATTCTTTTCAATTTGTCCTCCAAAATCCGCCTGGAGGAGGACGTGCCCGACCTGACCGTCGGTGCCACCGTCGCTGCGGCCACCACGGCCGCCGAGGCTGTCACGACGTTCGGCAGCGGCGGTGGGCAGTACGCGTGCAGAGCGCACACGTGCGGAGGGCCCTCGAGCACCGCTCTGGGTCCTCTCGTCGCTCCCCGTTTGCCTGGGAATGGCAAGGATTTTTGCAGGAGGACTGAGCTGAGTCGCGCCGAGCTCAGCCGGCATGGGGACGGGAGGACGTCCTGAGCGTGGGAGGCCAGACCAGGAACGGGAGCTGCGAGCGAGCCAGCGCGTGCCGTCGCCGTCGGTCACTTGGACCGGCCCGAGAGGGCAGCGCGGGCGGGCCGGGGCCCAGAGAGACGAGGGGAGGGAGGGGGGGGGGAAGGAGTCCGGCCGAGGTATGGGCATTGGCGAGGGCACACTGGCAGGCCAGGGACGGGATCGGGATTGCAGCAGGACGCCGCCTGCCAGCCTCGTCTCGCGCAGCCCTTCGCCAGTATTTGGCCGGCAGGCCTACAGCGTGCACGGCGACGTGGCGCGGAGGGGAGGCGCTCCGGCCCGGGAGGGCGCTGATCGATGGTCACGGGCATCGTTCGGGGGGGATAGGCTCAGGGCGGGGTGCATCGACCCCCACTCGCCCTTTCATCGCCGATATGGGGCCGCCTATACCCCGCCGAGGGACGCCTGGTTTCGCAATCGGGGGCCTGTCGCCGATGGGTCAGGGAGGTATCGCCGATTCCAGCTCGACGTTTTCCCCTTGAACCGGTCCCTACCTGACTTTCCCCGTCGAGGATGCGTCTTGTTCAAGGACGGGGACGGGGGCGCGGCCGACCTGGCCACCACCTGCGTCGAGGCTTCAGTCGGCTACACGACCCTCCGCTGGAGTGAACTTTGGTGCGCGGCTTTCGGGGGGGCGCTGGATGGGGCCGTACCCAAGCACGCAGGCGGCTATAGTGGCATCGCGTGTAGCGATCAGCAAGCCGCGCGATACAGGTCGCTCTTGCGTGAAGCCGCATTCGGATGACCGAAATTGTGTTTTTTGATAAAGTCAGCTGTCGAGCATCGCCTCCTTCTTTGCGGCTCCATTGCTGGCGTGCCAAAAGCTGCTATCAATACGGCTTATTGGCGTGAGGCAACGGCAACGAGATGATGGCAATGTTTTGCCTGATCTGGCACGGTTATCCAGAAACCCGCTGCTTTCCATTATTTAGTACTCAACCTTTGTTGGGATGATTGTTGTCTTCTTGTCTTGTTGGTTGTTGCATCCTTTCGCTTGACTGGTTGATTAATCTATGCAATCTTCATTGATGTGATCGACTTGCTTCCCGTATTATCACATACCTGGTGCTACAACTCCCGCTTGCGACACCCTGGATACCGACAGCTGCAGGTCCGATGTTCGATCTTTGCCGCGGTGTCTCCTCACCGATCCGCCATGATATTGTGTCTGTGTATCCTCTGGCGCGCAGTGGTCGTTACCCGCTCCCCCCCTTCCCCAGTAACGGTAACGATCGTACGCAGGGAGGGGGGGGGTTGGACCCCCCCCACATGCGGATGCTCGCGCGCATACTATGGCGATCGCGTTACCGTTATCTGCCCCCCCTCCTGGAGAACGACCGTTACGCGAACAATAAACAATAATTCCATTGTCAACACAGGGCGCCCGCAGTCATCTTCTGTGTGTGCGCTCGCCTTTTCGCGCACCACAGGGTTCGCGTGAGAAGATTTCGTGGACGTGTGACAAGCGAGACGCCGTTTCATCGCTCGCGTGGAGTCGGAAACTGGAGCATATGACATTACCAGTGGCGGGCTGTTTTTTCAATCCCAGGACTTTTGGAGGGTCGGGGACGACGTCGGGGTTCGCTTCCCAGGGAAAGCGACGAAACATGTAGATACCAGGATCCCGTATGCATCATGATCCGCTGTCCTGTGCAAGCTTCAGGGCAGGGACAGAAAAAGCGTTGGTGTATGGAGTCTGTTCCCCTATGGAGATCACGTGCGCGGGACACATTCCGAGCGCACATGGCCGTGCTTCCTTCAGGGGCCGCAGCTCGTCTCTACACGCTCGCTCGCGGGGCATGCCTTGCCCAAGGCTTGCAGCGCACACACGGTGGTGGGATGAGCGAGGTGCCCTTCCGAGAAGTGCAGGGAGCTCATGAGGAGCCCTCCCTTCGAAGGGGCTTTCTGAGAAGCCTCCGATCCCTTGCGGGACGCCCCCTTCCTCTTCAGAAGGCCCCCCGATCCTCCCCGCCCCCGTTTTGCGCTCCGCCAGCAAGGGCTTTTGGAACGTACCAGTGCGCGATTCGCACATCGCCCGAGCGGATCCCGTGACAGATCGGGAGCGTAGCTTTGCGATGACTAATTTTTAAAACCCTCCTGTGTTGTTGGGTCCTCTGTTTGAATACGCAGCGCCACAGCCCACCTTCTTCTCCCCTCGCCTCCCCCCTCGCCTTCCGCACTTCTCATCCCTCGCGCCTCTCGCAAGTTTCCTGCCCCCACGCGTCAAAGCTCCACTTACGGGCCCCAGTGGAAGGGTTCGCACAGCTGCTCCGTGCTTACTTTGGCACGCCCGTCAAACGGGTGGTGCCCTTTCGGAGCTCCACATACAGCAAGGTTCGCATGGCCGCTCTGCGCCTAAACTCTGCACGACGCTCGCACGGATCGTAGTACGTCAGGGAGCTCCAGCTGCGGCCCCAGCGAGCAAGTTCGCACGGCGGCTCCGTGCCCACTCTCTGGAGCACCCTTCATACGGATCGTGTCCCTTAGGGAGCTCCACCTGAGGCCTCAGCGGGCGCGACAGCATGCCACGGCGCGTCCAATCTGCACACCCCTCCCACGGATCGTGCCCCTCAGGGAGCTCCACCTATGGCCTCGGCGCGTACGTTAGCATGATGCGGCGCGCCCATTTGGCTACACCCCTCTCGCGGATCGTGCCCCCTAAGGGAGCTCACCTACGGCCTCAGCGGATGTGTTCGCAAGCCGCGCGCGCCCATAGCACGGGTCATGCCCCACAGGGGCTTCAGCGCATTTGCGCCTGCTTGCTCTGCTGCCCGCTGACAGCATTGCCCCGCGGCGCGCACTGTGCGATAAGGGGGCCACGCCCTTCGCTAAGCAGCTGATCGGGCGGGGCCCTTCGCCAGGCTAATTGCTTTCATGAGATTCCCGCGTCGCCGTGCAAATCTAGGACCTGGCCGGGCTGCTGAGTATCGCCATCTTCGCATATTTTTGGAGGCCTAGAGGTTGGCACCAGCACCAATATCGGCGGTTGTCTCCACCGAGGAGTGATGATCCCGGTCTCGGTGATGGGCCGAAGTGGTACACCGACACGGAATCCAGGATCACCTTCGCGCGGAAGAGGCACCCCGCTGCTTGCAACGTTCACCGTGAGGGCGCGGGTCCTGGAGGAAGGGGTAATCTGTTGTTGCACCGTTTTCGGCCTATTGGCCTTTCTCTACGCCCGTGGTCGTCAACAAAGGAGCAAGGGTGAACACCGTGTCGCAGGGGAAACCTCTGGGTCCACGGCCCGTTTTTCTGCCAACATGTCTGCAGCATTTCTGGGTCAAGGCGATCCGCTGAAGGGGAGATAGCGTCCATTGAGTTGCACATGTGTGGTCGCGCTTCACTTGTTACAAGCGAGCTTTGTGGCAAGCATGACTTCGAGCGAGAACAGCCTATACGATAAGTGCGAGCGCCTTACGCTCATGCCAGCAGGCAGATTCTTCAAGCTGGCCCCCTCTTGGGAGCAGACTCGCGTCTGGGCCATCGACATTCACAGGACCACCATCTGGGAGGTGTGCCTGGACATCATCCGACAGCTGGCGGTGTCCGCGCTGGAAGCGAAGAAATTCGCAAAGGTCACAGAGCTCGATTTGGGCTCCACCAAGCAGCTTTCGTATGATCGGGCCATCCCTGAAACTGCTGAGCCAGAGGAGGTACGCCCTTTGGCTGGCCTGGCCTGCCAGGCCTCCGCGGAGGCAGATAAGACGCTCATCAAGGACTCGCCGCAGGCGTTCGCGGTGTCAAAAAGCAATGCTGGTCGCAAGGAAGAGTGTAAGGCTCTGTACAAGCCTGTTGTGCTGAGTAATTGCGACCAGATTCTGCCGTTCCTTTACCTCGGCGGCGTTGATGCAGTGGTAGACACCGAGCGCGTTGTGGACCAGGGGATTCGTGCAGTCGTCTGCTGCCTTCGGGACCTGGAGTTTCCTACGAGGGACTTCAGCAATGATCTCGAGTACTATCGGGTGGACGTGGAGGACATCAGCAGGGAGCCGATCGAGCTATCCAGCCTCGCTGCCGCGTGTTATCCGCTACCGCGCCTGGGTCGATGATCCTCAGGACGTGTGCTAGTCCAAACGTGTACTTGCCCGTTCTGGTCCGCCCCCCCGCAGCCTGTGTCGGCCTTTGCTGCGCCGCTCGCGTCGTCTTCAAGGGCCTCGGCAGACGCGCAAACGTTGGCGCCAGGACGCTCTCCGAGGATCGCGGATCGCTGGATCCGCGCAGCAGCGCTGGACAGTCGCACGGCAGCAGGGCTGCGTGGCCGCTGCCCCTGCCTCTTCGGGGCCGCCCTCGGGGCCTCCTCGGCTAGCTTCTCTTGGTCAGAAGCTGGAGCATATACATTACCAGTGGCGGGCCGTTTTTCAATCCCAGGACTTCTTGAGGGTCGGGGACGACGTCGGGTTGGTGTGGTGTATACTCTGTCCCCCGTTTTCCTGAGGAAGCAACGAAACATGTACACCAGGATCCCGTATACACCGGGATCCCTTTTAATGTGCGTACTCCAGTGCGGGGTCGGAGACAGCGTCGGTGTATAGAGCTCGCTTCCCTATTTGGGTGGCTTCTCGGGGGCTTCCTCTTTGGCCCCCTGGGGAATCCACAGCGGCACTGATCCCCGACCCCACCTGGAGGGCGCGCGGTCTCCAGCAGGGGCTCTGCCTTTCGCCCCTCTCCCCTGTCGCCTCGTCGTTCGTTCCCCCTTCGGTGCTCGCGTCCTCGAGCTCGTCGTCGCCGCCGCCGTCGTCGTCGCCGCCGCCGTCGCCGTCGTCGTCGCCGTCGTCGTCGTCGTCGTCGCCGTCGTCGTCGTCGTCGTCGTCGTCGTCGTCGTCTTCGTCGTCCTCCGAATCTTGCGGGCCAGCGCGGGATTCTCCCCGAGCCGACGCCCAGCCGTGTCGGGGGATGCCCCCTATCGTCGGAGTCCAGGGGGTCTTGCGGTATCCTCCAGCTCCTCTGGGGTTGTGTCTGGCAGCTGCCTCAGGGAGTATTAGGGCTATATCGGGTTTGTCCCCGTGCAGTCTCCTGTCCCGCGTCGTGCCCTCAGAAGAGTGCCTCCCTACGGTCCCATGATTTGGTGCGCGCCGCGGATGCTGCGGCGCGCCCATTTCGGGACTTGCCTCGCCACAGGGAACTCCACCTGCGGGTTGCGTGGGCGCGTGCGCATGCAAACCCGCACCCAGCTTGGCACTCCGCGGGGGTTGGTGTGTGCCGCCTCGCGCCCACTTCGGCACGCCCCCCTCGCGCTCCGTGCCCCCACGGTTATGGTGCATGCCACCCGCGCCTACTTTTCGGTGCACCCTTCGCACGTTTTGGAGGAGGCCCGACGCATGCCGCGGCCGCGCCGGGAGCGCGGCGGTGGATTCTTCCCCGAGGCCACCGCCTTCATCCACTCCCGGGTGTCTCGCGAGCAGCCCGTGCTGGTCCACTGCCGCGCGGGCGTGTCCAGGAGCGCCTCGGTGGTGATGGCGTACCTCATGACGTACCAGGGCTATGCGGTGGCTTCTGGCCTGTCCCGCCAGCTGGCCCCCGAGCCTCGAGGATCGAGGCTCGGTGAGGATTGAGGTTCGAGGTGCGAGGAAGATCGAGGATCGATGGGAGGAGGGTCGAGGATCGAGGATCGCGGATCGAGGATCGAGGAGGAGGAGGAGGAGGAGGAGGAGGAGGAGGAGGAGTACTGAGTACTGAGGACTGAGGACTGAGCACAGAGTACTGAGTACTGAGTACTGAGCACTGAGTACTGAGTACTGAGCACTGCGTACTGGTCTGGGAGGACTGTTCCCAACGCCACGCGACGAGACTGCCTCTGTGCGTCGGCCTCACGGGCTGACGACTGCCGCAAGCGTGAATACGACAGCGACCCACTGGCCGCTCGGCCAGCAGCTCCGCGCTGTGCACCGAGCGCCGGCCCCTCCCCCCCAGTGGGCGCGCAGCCTGGGTGGCGGGTGCCGCTCCGTTGGGGACCGGCTGCATCACTTCCCGCCTCCCGAACCCGCCTCCGACCCCGTCCCCGACCCCGCTCCCTCCCTCGGGGGCGGCCAAGAGGGGGGTGATAAATAGGGGTGGTGGTGGATATCATGGCGGGGGCCAGGATATCTCCCTAGGTTTCATGGCGCCTCTGCTTGTGTTTCATTACGTCCCCAGTCCCCCCCTGGGCCGCGCACATGCCGCGCCATCCCTGTCCCCATCCCGAGCCCCACCATCCCACCACCCAGTTGGGAATATGCCCCTCGAGATCCGAAGAAAACGGCCCATATCCCTACCCAGGGGGGGTTAAAGATCGGCCAGTGGGGCCCAGGCCACGCTCGTGGGGATAGGGATCGGTGAAACGATGCTCAAAACAGCCTCCAACCCCGTCCCCGACCCCGCTCTCTCCCTGCGATCGCGCGCGCGCCACTTCCCTCGGCCTTTGCCTCGGGGCCCGGGCGGCTGAGCTGCATTTCGTTGCGGTGCATCCCCCCTCGCATTGCCGCGGCCACGGCCTCTGCCCCTGCCATTCCCTTCCGGCGCGGGTGGCAGCACAACAACAGGAATGGATGGGAGAGCGGGAGAGGAATGCGTAGTCATGGCATCTCCCTGCTGCTGAACAAACCTGTGCTGGACGCTGCGCTCGGCTGCAAAGTATCGTGTGAGACAATGCCTCGCGAGATCAGGTGAACAAGTCCATCATTACCCTTGATCATAGAAGGGATCACTCGCCCCGCCTGCCCTCGCCGCCACCCTTTCCGGTTCCACCTCCGCTGCGAGTTCTCTCTCTCGAGTGGCCCCCTTGGTGCTGGACCCGTCAGCTTCTGGCACTATCCCTTCGTGATCACTAATAGGCGCATGTGATCGAAGACTGCTTCCGTCGGCGCCGAGCGCCGCTCCACGGCCAACGATAGGACTCCGGACTTCTCCTCTGAGTCGCTGAGTGCCTTCTTGTAGCGGCAATGAAGAATCTTGTCTTCCAGGGCTGGGATATCGATTACCATCACCACGTCGGCCCAGAAACCCCGCAGGACGGCGTACGGCTCCTCGTCCGCGTGCGGGCCGTTGAGGCCGATGAGCATGATGATGTGCTGGAGCAGCGCCAGGAAGCAGTGGATGTGAGGGGTGCCTCGAGCCTTGAAATTGACGTCCTGGCTGGCCTTCTGCTGCTCCTTGAGCGCCTTGCTGTCGCGGTCGTACTCTGCGCCGCTCTTGGCCATCACCGTTCCGAGGTCTTCTCGGGTGGACTCGGGCACCTGGAACGTGTTGCGGACCACCGCCGCGAGGGCCGCCAGCTGCCTGTTGTGCGTGAGGGTGTGGCGCGCCAGCCACCGCGCCGTCCTCTTGAGGCTCCGATCGCCAGGGCCGTCGTCCTCGCCGCCTCCCCCCGCCGCCGCCCCCCCCCCCTCCTGCCGCCGTCAGCTCTGCCACCTCTGCCGCCGGTGCAGGGCCCGCGCCAGACCCTCTCATGAACGGAGGCATGCCGGTGTCGTGAGGCGGGGCCGTCGACTCCGCCGCCGCCGCTGCCTCGCCGCCCGCAGCATGCACCAGCTCCCCAAACTGCAGCTCGGGTATTGGTGCGTGCATCGGGTCGTTGTGTCAAAACGGGCCAAGGAAGATGAACCACGATGTGGCTGCGGAGAACAGCGTGACTCTGACCTCGGGAATCACGGATCCTGCATTGGTGCCATGCTGATTCGACCAAAAGTACCATACTTCTTGGACCGTGTGCTCCACGGTAGCCTGGAGCGAGTGCAGCCTGAAAGTGCCGCGCGGACATCGTCCGATTGCTAAAGATCTTCAGGCAGACGGGGCATTCGTTCGAGGTCACCAACACGTGGCTTAGGCTTCGTACATGATGTCGATGTTCCATGAAGCCTTGTCGTGATGTGATGAAAATCGGCATGGGCATGTACTAATCCTCCCCTCCTCGTCCGTCAGCTCCACCGTACACGCATAAGGGAGATGCAATTCATCTTCGACGTCGTCCTCTTCTTCACGGCCGTGGCGGTTAAGGTGCTCCGGAAAAGCTTTTCGGAGCAAGCTGGAAACGTCATGGCAGTCCACGGAGGGAGTTCGTAATATGTAGCCGTTTTGGCTCAAGTAAACATGATGGCGAGTAACCATTCAGTAAGGTATCATTGTTGCTTTTTCACATCGCGACCGCCTCGGGCTGTGCCGCCACACGATTCCTTCAGTTTGCTTACCATGGATGTAACTCTTCCTTGCACGCCGCCGACGGCGAGTAATCGGCGGGAGCTCACGCCCTCAAGGCGGCGGCGGGTCAGATATCGAAGCTTGATGGTGGCCCGGGAGAGGGAAAAGTTCCAGGAAGAGAGGATAGACGTGCAGCAGCAGCTCCAGGTGCTCGAAAGCAGTCTCCAGTGGTTGTCTACTCCGCCCAATTCGCACGAAAAGCTGGGAACTACGGACGGCCCAAACTGAAGCTTTCCACTGCCAAGTTCGCGGAAGCGGATCACGGCGCACATGGTGAGATTGGGCTTTAGGGAGCAGAAGAGAGATTTGGAAATGCATTCACGTGCCTTAAGTGTAACGTTTAGTTGGAGGATGAATCCGTCAATTGCTGGTGCTTTCAGCTCGTTTGCGTTTCGCGTCGGACAGAGGCTGGTTTTTTGCATGGGCTCTCAACAGGCGATGCGGTATGGAGTGCGGGGCTTGCGGCTGCATGGAACCAGTGCTTGATTCTGAACTGAACAATCTTTCACAGCAGGGCTTCCTTTTTGGCGAGCATGACTGTATCGGCTCGGTGGGCGAGGAAGCTTGCAGAATGAATGACGATAACATGGTGGTGGTTTTCAATTAGTTGGGTGAGCGGGATGTGTGGTGCGTGCCACAGCTCGCGAGACCAATCTCTCATGCAACCATGTTGTTCCGTCGAGTGCATCGGCGACGAAGAATGCATTTCCCACTGTTCTTGTAAGATAGAGACCGCTACGGGTAAATTTCAATGATTGGTTTGCCACGCTGCAGGTGAACAGGTTGAGACGGCCAGTTCGAGTGTGGCCGACGACGAGGACTTTAAAGCTGTTCCAACATCCAGGGTTATTTCGGCTGGGATGCAGTCTGGCAAAGGTGTGGTAGATGAGATTTACCCTAGCATTGACAAGGTCGCCTTCCCCTTCCGACAGGGGAGGTGCAACACCTCAAGTTGTCGAAGGTATGCAAGGGGGTGTCCGCTGCTGGGTCGGCGTCGTCATCCAACACAGTGTTCGCTACGACCTCTCGGCCGGTATCCGGGCTGGACAGCATGGATTCGTGAAGCGCGTGTGAGATTTCAATGTCAGATTGTGGTGCGAGCAATTCTGAAGCACAGGGCGAGCTCACATGTGCTACACACCACTCTTATTGAATTGGTTAACCCATTAGTGGTTTCTGCCAAGCTGCAGTGGCTCTTTAATTGTCCTTCTCTTCAGTCTCAATTTCAATGCTTGTACGTACTTTCTTTACACAGCAGTTTGCCATTTTTAATTATTTTTGAAAGCTTTCTCAAAACTTGGGCGAGTCATTCGGCAGTCCTGTGGCAACCCGATCAGTGGCGCGTCAGAAAAAGTATCGGACTTTTACGGCAAGAGATTTTGGCGAAATCCCCCCTCACTTCATCCTCCAGCAGTTGCCATGGACAATCCGAAACCCGAGCCAGCAGCTCCTCCGAGTCTGGACAAGATCGAATGGCCTCCTCGATATCACTGCCAACCCTTCGTGCCCAAGGAGATGCCGACGCCGTAAGTCCGTCGGCCGAAGAGGGCCAATCGGTGGGATTTTCGAACAACATATCACCGCCAAAGAATGCAAGTAGGACTTGAACGTGACATTCTTGGTGCTCTGCCCAGGACTGGTACCAGTGAAGTCGTCGCGCCAACAGCTCCGTCCTACTGTCTGAAATTTCCCCAAAGTCCAGAACTTCGCGTGTGGAGAGTGTGCGTGCATGATCGTCGCCGTGTGTGTATGCTCCCCCCGCCATTGCCGTCCTCCTCAGTCGTGCTAAGTGCCTGTATGAAGGGCTTCATTCCAGTAAGCAGGGGCCCTAGGACTAGACCGATCAACATTACTCGTCTCCATCGCCGGGGAGCATCCAATGACCAAATGCCGCCCATGCTGTAAAACTCGGCTGACGCTGCTGCAATTCGGCGGTCCATTTCAGGGGAGGACAATTGTAGAGAAGTAGTCACTGGTCTGAGGTAACGAGCGATGTCTGTCACCGTACCTTCAAGACGTCCTTCCTGCACACCCTGCTCCCTGAGATAGCGCTTGCACGCAGATGCTCCTTCGCCCGCAATATAGAACCTTGTCACCTGCTTAGTCCGATTTTGGGCATAGCCAACTGGGTCTAACGAGTTGTCGAGTAATCGATCAATAGTCCTGAGGTCCGCAATCGCATCTAGCATTCTGTCCCCGATGGGTAAAGGAACTAACCTAAGTCGATCGTCGGCATATGTTTGATACGACGCATCAACTGGCGCTGCACACCATAATGTCTGAAATGAATTCGCGCTGGGAATCTGTTCGCGAGCTTGTTCGGCCCACGTCGCCACCGGTCCCCGGCAGGAACCCGCGAACCCTGGAGGTTGAACGGGTCCCCCAAGACGCCCTCATAGCCTTCTTTTAGCATAAGATGCCTCGATGTGTTGCTTATTTCTGTAGTAGAAGACGGTCGCGCTGCATGTCGGAGGCGTTGGACATGTCTTTCATGCTGATTGCGTGCGACCACCCCTCCTGCCTAAAACGACACTCCATTGCCATGATGCTCATAGGAGCGTCCTCCCTTTTCCAATCACGACCGAAACCGTGATCTTGGGGATGACGGGTGAGAGGGAGACGTTTGGCGTACCATGCTTTCCCAGTGCAGGTAAAGCGTGAATGAGCCGCCGCCCGACGCTTCTAGCCACGACGACAGTAGGCTTTGAGCGCGGCGTGGTTTTGCGAAGCCAGGTCAGAAATGCTGGATTCGAAGGCCGCCGAACTCTGCGGGGGTGGTACATCATCACGTGCAGCACGCCAGGTGTGCCATGATGTCGCGCGTGCTCGTGTGCCCCCGTCCCCCCTCTGGTCGTGCCAGATATTCCTCCCAGACGTGATGGTCTAACAGAGGCGGCCCCAATCGCGGGCCCGTAGGGGACTCCACCGAATTCCCCAGTGGCGACCTTCGCGTGTTGGCGTCGCGCCCGTTTCGGCACACCTTTTGCACGCTTCGCGGCCCCCCAGGGAGCTCCACCGAAGGCCCCAGCGGCGGTGTCCACATGCGGCCGCCCCATTCAATCTGGCATTCGCATGTGGGCGTCACGCCCGTTTCGGTACACCCTTTGCGCGTTTTGTGGTCCCACCAGGAGTCCCCAGTGGCAATGTTAGCATGCGGTCATCCATCACTTCGGCACAAAACTCACACGTTTCGAGGCCCCCAAAGGAGCGCCTCGTGGCCCCCTTTCATAGAGCTCCATCGAATTTTGCCGCGGCCGCAGACGTGTTCCCCGTCCAGGACAGCGCTTCGTGGCCCCCCAGGGCGCTCCACCGAAGGCGCCAGCGACCGCGTCCGCATGTGTCCCCCGTGCAGCGTTTCGTGGTCCGTAGAAAGAGCTCCACCAAATGCCCCTGTGACCGTGGCCGCATGCGTGTCCACTGCTCAGTATAGCGTTTCGTGGCTCTCAGGGAAGGTCCACCGAACGCTTCTGTGGCCGCGGCCGCATGCGTCTCTCCTGCCCATTCCGGCACCACCCCCACGCTATTCGTGGCCCCTTTAGGGAGCTCCACCGACAGCGACTGCATATGGTTGGGTCCTTCGCAAGTTTCTTTTGTTTGTTTCTTTCTCTTTCTTTTCAGTTGTATATATATAAACATCCAATCTATACATATGTGCCTACGTGCGCTCGCTGTACCGTTCACGACTGAAGGAACCCTTCGGCTTCTCACCACGTGCCCTAGGCACGGGGGCGGATTCTTTGCACGGCGCCTTCTTCTTGGTTCGAGGTCGGCGGGGCATTGTGAGCCCCAATGTTGGGTTCATGGAAAAGCTGTGCGAATACGAGGAGGCCCAGAAGAACGCCGACGCCACTGTGGACATCAACAAGTACATCTCCTGGTACACCGCCGAGGGGCGGGCGGCTGTTCCGGACCTAGTGCCGGAGTGAGCACGGCGCGAGTATCGGGGGCGGCAAAGAGGGGGGTGATGGCTATGGGGGGGTGAATACCATGGCGGGGGCCATGATATATCCCCCTGGGCCGCGCACGTGCCGCTGGCCATGATTTGCGCCCCCCCTCTTGGACGCCCCCCTCTTGGCCGCTCCCGAGAGCAGAGTTCGCGATTCTGATCTTCCACCTTGCCTGCATGCACCCCCGCGGGTTCCGGGCTGCAGCGCCACAGCACTCCCTGGCAGCAGGGCACCGGCACGCAGAGCTCCCCACGAGGGCCTGCTGGTTCGGTGCCCGCGCCGCGCGCGCCCGGGCGCAGTACGGCGCGCGCTGCGCAGCCCACACGCGGCACGGCCTCCCTCCCGCCTCGTTCCTTCAGGGGCGGCGTCAGGGGGGGATCCAGTGAGCGGCTGGAATCAGAAGCACTCACTTTTCAAAAGGGGCTCGGTCGTTCCTGAGGCTTGCATGCGTCATTTGTCGTCCCTCATGCGTTGTTTAGTATTTGTCGTTCCTTATGCGCTATTCCTTGGAAAGGAAGGGGCTTCGTTCCTCATGTCTCGTTCCTTAGGTCCGGCCGATGACTGTAGGCTCAGCGGGGGATGCATCGTCCCCCAATCGTCCGCTGGGGGCCTGATGGCTCACCCAATCCCCCAATCGTCCCCCAATCGTCTCCTGGGGGCCCAGACGCGTTCGGATTCGCTCTCGGGGGCCCCTCGCCGATCTGTCGTCGCTGTATCGCCGATCACAGCGCTGTGTTCTCGGGTCATAGCTCGGCACTCCGGCGGCCGTTCGGGGCGATGCGGGCACGCCCAGAGAGCTCTCGCGAGGCGCAGTTGCTAGAAGGCATCCCGAGGCTAGAAGACGGTCAAGAGCCGACGAAGACGTCGGAAAGCTTCGACAACCTCGAACACCTCGGAGCCGAAACGCCCCCGAAAACCTCGAACCCGAAACCCGAGCGTTGCCCCAAGATGAGTGGCGTGAGCGGGGCGGCTTTCTGGGAAGGCGGAGGGGCTTCTCGGAAGGCAGTGGCCCTCTTAGAAGTGCCAGGCGGCTTGTAAGAAGGTTTCTTGGCAGCCTCCGGGCAGGCTCCTCCTCAAAGAAGCCCCTCCGCACTCGCAGATGTGGCCCCCTCCCGCCCCCCCCTGTGGGGCGTCCTTCCCGAACGGGACAGCAATGAATCAGAGGCGACGACAGGGGCGAATAGCCCAGGGGAGAGCAATACATGTATTCAGGTGCGCCGATGATCTATGTCTTCGAAAAGGCTCCCGGGCGAATGCGTGTACTGCCTGCCCCTGGGCTATTCGCCCCTATCGTCGCCGCCGATTGAAACTCGGCCAGAAAACAACTCGGCCGGCTGAACTCGGCGAGAAGAGGTCGGCCTGAGAAGCTCGGCCCGCGCTGGTGTCGGTCGGGCGAGTCACGGCCCCGGCCGAGCTCAGGCTCGGCCGGGGGGCAGGCAGGCCGAGTTCAGCTGGCTGAGCTTCGCCTCCTCGTCGACTCTGCACCCCTTCACGCCATCACGCCATCACGCTGGGGAGTGGGTGTCCAGACCCCCACGGGGTCGTCATCACTCCCGCAAGCACGCCATCACGCCATCACGCCATCACGCCATCACGTCTCCCTTCTGGGGGCGTCCCCGCCATCACGCTGCCCCTCACCCACCATGAGCCCCGACTCCTCGCCTCGGGCGCCTCGGGGCCTCGGGCGCCTCGGGCGCCTCGGGCGCCTCGGGCGCCTCGGGCGCCTCGGGGGCCTCGGGCGCCTCGGGTTTGGCCCTCCCCGTCCTCCTCCCACTCCTCCTCCGTATCCAGTTTGATCAAGCCTTTGCTTCGGCCGTCCTCCGCCCGTTCAGGTCCGCCCGCCAGCCCGACCCGATCCGCTCGTTGGGGTGCTCGCGCGCATCATACTTGAATGCTCCGCCCGCCCGATCGGACTTGCCCGTGGGGGTCCGCCAGGCCGCCCGACCCGACCCGCGCCTTAAAGTCCGCCCGCGCGACCCAAACCGCCCGTCGGTGTCCACCCGCCAGCCCGACCCGACCCGCCCGTTAGGGTCTGCCCGCCTGGCAGGCCGACCCGACTCGCCCGTCAGGGTTCCGACCTGCGCCCGCCCGCCCGCCCGCCCGACTGAACACCACAGCTTGTCCCATCACAGAGTGAGGGTTGCATTTAATGTCCCGCCCGCCCGACTGAACACCACAGCTTGTCCCATCACAGAGTGAGGTCTGCATTTAGTGTCCCGCACGCCCACCCGACTGAACACAGCTTGTCCCCTCACACAGTGAGGGTTAGATTTGATGTCCCGCCGGCCCGCCAGACTGAACACCACAGCTTGTCCCATCATAGAGTGAAGGTTGCATTAAATGTCCCACCTGCCCGCCCGACTAAACACAGCTTGTCCAATCACAGAGTGAGGTGGCATTTAATGTTCCGCCCGCCTGCCCGACTGAACGTAGCTCGTCCCATCATAGAGTGAAGGTTGCATTTAATGTCCCGTCCTCCCGCCTGGCTGAACACAGCTCGTCTCATCGCAGAGTGAGGGTTGCATTTAATGTCTCGCCCGCCCGCCCGACTGAACACCACAGCTTGTCCGATCACAGAGTGAGGGTTGCATTTCATGTCCCGACGGCCCGCCCGACTAAACACAGTTTGTCACACTGTGGGGGTTGAATTTAATGGCCCGCCCGCCCGCCCGACTGAACGCAGCTTGTCCCATCACACCGTGAGGGTTGCATTGAATGTCCCGCCCGCCCGCCCGACTGAATACAGCGTGTCACATCACACAGTGAGGGTTGCATTTAATGTCCCGCCGGCTCGCCAGACTGAACACCACAGCTAGTCCCACCACAGAGTGAGGGTTGCATTTAATGTCCCGTCCTCCCACCCAGCTGAACACAGCTTGTCACATCACGCATTGAGGGTTGCATATGTTCCGCCCGCCCGCCCGATTGAACACAGCTTGTCCCATCACACAGTGGGCGTTGCATTTAATGTCCCGCCCGCCCGCCCGATCGAACACAGCTTGTCCTTTTTATGTAGTGGGGGTTGCATTCAATGTCCCGCCCGCCCGCCCGACTGAACACAGCTCGTCACGTCACACAGTGGTTGGTGCATTTAACGTCCCGTCCTCCCGCCCGACTGAACGCAGCTTGTCCCATCACACAGTGGGGGTTGCATTTAATGTTCCGCTCGCCCGCCCGACTGAACACCACAGCTTGTCCCATCACACAGTGGGGGTTGCAGTTAATGTCCCGCCCACCCGCCTTAATGAACACAGCGTGTCACGTCACACAGTGATTGTCGCATTTAATGGCCTGCCAGCCCGCCCGACTGAACAAAGCTTGTCTCGTCACACAGTTGGGGTTGCATTTAATGTCTCGCCCGCCCGCCCGACTGAGCACAGCTTGTCACGTCACGCAGTGATTGTTGCATTTGATGTCCCGCCCTCCTGATTGAACACTCGCCGTCGTCGTCGTCGTCGTCGTCGTCGTCGTCGTCGTCGTCGTCGTCGTCGTCGTCGTCGTCGTCGTCGTTGTTCGAGCGCCTCGGGCGGCTCGAGCGCCTTGGGCGCCTCGGGCGCCTCGGGCACCTCGGGCGCTTCGGGGACCTCGGGCGCCTCGGACGCCTCGGGCGCCTCTGGCGCCTCGGGCGCTTCGGGCGCGTCGTGCGCCTCGGGCGCCTCGGGCGCCTTGGGCGCCTCGGGCGCCTTGGAGGCCTCGGGCGCCTCGGGCGCCTCGGGCGCCTCGATAGCCTCTGGCGCCTCGGGCGCCTCGGGGCCTCGGGCGCCTCGAGCGCCTCGGACGCTTCGGGCGCTTCTTCGCGCGCTTCGGGCGCTTCGGGCGCCTCGGGCGCCTCGGGCGCCTCTGGCGCCTCGGGCGCCTCGGGCGCCTCGGGCGCCTCGGGCGCCTCGGGCGCCTCGGGAGCCTTGGGGCCTCGGACGCCTCGGGCGCCTCGGACGCCTCGGGCGCTTCGGGCGCCTCGGGCGCCTCGGGCGCCTCGGGCGCCTCGGGCGCCTCGGGCGCCTCGGGCGCCTCGGGCACCTCGGGCGCCTCGGGCGCCTTGGGCGCCTTGGGCGCCTCGGACACCTCGAGGGCCGAGGCGAGAGGTCGGCGCACTCGAGCGCCTCACCCTCGCGTCCCGAGACTGGAGACCCGCCGAGAGCCGACGACGACGTTTTTTGAACACACCGAGCCTCGAACCTCGAACCCGAAACGTCCCCTCCCCTGCCCCTGGTGATTGTTTTTCATGCATTGTTTTACCGATCGGCGCGGGTCCCCAGGCCCCCCTTCCCCCCTCCATGGAGTCGATCTTGGTTGTTTTTAGGCGCCTGTTTCGAGCGGGTGGAGTCTCCCCCATAGGACGCACTGCTGCAAACAGCCGCATCAAGCAGAGGTCCGAAGCCAGACCCCCCTCCCCCCTTTCCGCCCAATTTCGAAACGCCGAACATAAAAACGCTCACCCGTCGTTGTCCCCCCACCGACGCTGCCCCTCGTCTCCGCTGGTCTCTCCCTGCTCTCTCCCCGTGGCCTCGCCGCCGCGGTGCGCTGCGCGGCGCGCGGGCCGCTGCGTCATGAGGGGCGCGATGGAGTGGAAGCTGTTGGAGTGGGGTTAAAAGAAACCGTCAATCGGTGGCGCGCCCAGAGGTCTCAGGAAAACGTAAGACTCGAGTACGCCAGAACTCGGGTTCGCCTACGCTTTTTGACGAGCGAGTCCTGGATTTTGACGGTCCAGTTTTCGTGGGGTGTCTGCAGCGGGAACTCGCGTCAAATTTCAGATTTGGTCGCGCCCTTTTCATGATGGCCCCGTCGGGCCAAACCGAGTCCCCCTAACCCGACTATTACGTCTCCCCGAAGGTCACCGTCCGCCAAATCACCCCAACCCAACCCGAAGGCCCCGATTTGTCTTCTATCCCCAGGGATGGGTGGGGTCGAGGAACATGGAGCAAAAACACAAACACATGAAGCCCCCCAACCCGGAATTCGGGCCTTCGGGTTGGGTTGGGGTGGTCTGGCAGGTAGTCAAGAGGGAGAAGGCAGAGGAGGCGGGCTTTGTCAGAAGGCTCACAGTCCCTAGGGCCTTTGGGGAGCTCTCTCAGCGCTCTCCGAAGCCACAGAGGGCTTCTCAGAGGGCCAGAGGACTTTCGAGGAGCCCCGCCGTCTTCTGAGAAGGCACGCCCCCTCTCACTTTCCCCTGGGCGCGCCGTCGAGTCAACGCGAGAGCCTCGCGAGAGCCGAGGCCAGCCACTGCCCGCAAGCCGAAGCACAAAAACATGATGTTCATGCCGTTTTTGTTCTTCTCAAATTCAGGCGCTGAGAGGACGCCCGCCCGCACACACACAAGTCGATCGAGGAGACCTATACCAGTTCACTCGACACTTGTATTCGAGTGTGCTGGTGCAGGCCCGAGTCGGTGTCGCGCATCGACGTGCATCTCGCCAGACGCATTCGGCTGTTTTTGGGTGTCGATTAGCTATCCCGCTGGGGTCCACTCGGAATGCGATGCCGTGCTCACGTGGAGTGCCCCCGGCAGCTTGCACTACTACGCCGGGGCGTCTGGCTGGCGAGAGGGGATGTTCGGTCAACCTTCGGCAGCGTGCAAGCAAGAGAAGCAGGAGGCCATGAGCGTGCCAAGCACAAGCATCGCCCACATTTGCGAGCGTTTTTTTTTGTTGTTGTTGTTGTTTATTGTTTTGCCGAACGGCGCGGGCCCTCTCCTCGCACCCGCCCTCCCCCCCCCCCCTGGAGTGGATCTTGGTTGTCTTTGGGCGCCTGTTTCGAGCGGGTGGGGTCTCCCCCAGAGGACGCACGGTCCCAAACAGTCGCACTCAGCAGAGGTCCGGAGCCAGACCCCCCCCTCCCCCCCGCTTCCGCCCAATGTCGAAACGCCGAATCAAGAAACGCTCGCCTCCCATATTTCCAGGCTGTCAATAGTTTATCATGTTCCACACGGGCTGCAGAAACGAGGGCCGCTGGAGTTTCTGGAGTTCCTGGAACGTATCTTGAGCCCGCCGCATCATGACATCATTCTCGTTCCAGTCAAGGCGAGAGCCTTTGGATGTTGGCAACTGCCTCGCTGATTTCCTCTTGAGCGGGTGAGCTTGTCATCCCTTGTATCAGTTCCCGTATTGCTGGGCGCGCAGGGCATTCAGTGAGAGCCGTGGGATGTTGGCAACTGCCTCGCCGAGTTCTCCTTGAGCGGGTGAGCCTGTCATCTCCTGTGACAGCCCCCCTGGTGCCTGCGCGCGCAGAGTTGTCAGTGAAGACGCCAGTAACCGTGTAGGACACATTGTGCAGCGTGAACCTCGACATCTACCAGGATGCCCCAGCCAGGCCCAGGCCGTCCATTTTCGTCGCCTTTGAACAACAGACGCTGCATCGTGCAGCTCCAGTCAAAATCGGATTTAGGATTTTCCGCTCAAGCGAATCCATTTCATGTCGGGCACGTGTTGACCGGTTTCGGTGCGAAACGGTTGGCGTTGCATTCTCTCCTTCTTCTCATCTGGGGGACGGCCCCAGCGGGTGCGGTCGGGAGAGGGAAAGTATGCACCACCACCAGACACCCCCATGCCGTCTTCGGACCAGATCTCGCCAGGCAGGGAGCTGATGAACGCCAAGATCTGGCCAGAAATGAGCTTGAGGAAGCTTCGTGCTGGTTATATGTTCCCTCCACCTTGGGTGGGCCCAGGGCCCCCGGCGGGGCTGGATTGATCATGCTTTGCAATCTGGAGTTGTGGAAACGCCCCGAGGAGGCCTCCGCATTCGAGATCTCACGAACTAATTCACCTGATGCTCCGCGGCGTCTCTCACGTTCCGCGTGAGGGCAGGCTTCTGCCCGACACGTCTGTCCAGGGTGGGCTCCAGACCCGCATGGCGAGCGCCTGTCTGCCTGTCTGCCGTGGGACCCTGGCCTGCGACAGGTTCGTGTCGTGTCGACGCGGCTGCGACCCGGCGCGGGCGTTCAACGTCGCATTGTGGCCGCGGCCGGCGGCGTCGCGAGCGGATCCTTGACGCTAAGGTACACCAAGTTGGACGAAGTTTAACTACGCTACACTAAGTTACGCTGTCTCGCAGTAGTTCACGCTAATTTACATTAAGTTGCACTACGTTGCACTAGGCTACCTTAACTTTCATTCAGCTACGTAGCTTGCGGTAGGTTACACCAGGGTGCACTAACTTACATGAAGTTACATTCAGGTACCAGGTTATACTCAGTTGCACGCGGCTGCACAAGCTCGCACTGAGTCACAGTGCGTTGTACCGAGCTGCAGTGCGCTATGCTAGGTAACACAAAATTGCACTGAGTTGAGCTATTTTCACGGCTTTTCACTAAGTTGCACTAGCGTTGCAGTTCAATCACATCACGTTCCACGGAGTTACATTGACTTGGACTACGTTGCGCTAAGTTACATTAAGTTGCGCTAGATGATAATGAAATGCACACATTTGCACGCGGTGGCACAGGATCGCACCGGGTCGCAGTGCTTTGTGCCGAACTACACTAGGTTACACTGAGTTGCTCTGGGTTACATTACGCTACTCGGCGTTACGCAGTGGCTGCGCTCGGCTGCGTTCAGTTGCCCTCGCCAAAGTTCACTTACACCCAGTTGTGCGTGTCAGCACGTAATCTCATTGCTTGCGGTGGATATTGAATGCAAATTGGTGCATGGGAGCTTTTCGCCAAGATTCTTGTAACAACCCCGCAGTTTCACTACGTTACACTACGTTGCACTGAGTCGCCTCTTGGGGCCCCTCTTGGGGCGCTCTTGGAGCGCTCTTGGGCGCTTTTGGGGCCGTCTTGGGGCTTTCTTGGGTCTTTCTTGCGGTCCTCATGGGCACTCTTGGAGCTGTCTTCAGGCCTCGGAAGGCTATCGGAAGCGAAAAAGTGAGAAGACACACTTCATTGATTGTCTTTCGGTTTTTGAATGATTTGGGCCTCCTGGCGGCCTCCTGGGGGGCTCCGTGGCAACTCGGTGCCGTCTTGGAGCGTTCTTGGGGCCTCTTGGAGCATCTTGGGAGCCATGTTGAGCCATCGTATGCTATCTTGGGACATCTTGGGCGTCATCTTGGGCTCCCTGAGGCCCTCATAGAGCCATCTTGGGCCATCGTGGACGCTCCAACGCCTCGCGAACCCCCCCTCCAGGTCCCGGGGAGGGGGATGGGGGAGGGGTAAACCTCTCCCCGGGGGAAGAAGGAGGTTGGACGAGAAAGCTCTCTAGACCAACTTCGCCCAGACGGCTGGCGGGATTCAGTTCGAACTCAATCACATCAGGGATCAACGTAGAAACAGCTCAACCTGGGCTCCGCCCCGCCCCGATTAGATTTCACATGCATGCCAGGACGAACTTATGTGTAACCAGCTGGATATATAATCTGCCTCTCCACTCTCTCTCTCTCTCTCTTCCTCTCCCCCCCTTTTTGTTGCTGTTTGTTTTTTTCCTCTCTCTCTCTCGTATCCGCCAGACACCCAACGCGCCTACTGTAAACACACGGTTTGCGATGTCAGGGTGCGGTGACCCTGTATTTTACCTTCGGGGGATTTTTGGGATGTGACATGGGAGAAGCATGCATGTGCATTGCGCGTTGTTTGGTTTTTGGTTTTTCCTCCCTCCAGCGACAATCAAACCCAGGAACCCTCCCAGTAGTTCCGACCCCAAGAATCCCAAACATCCCAAACGAAATAGCACCACACGGTGTCCTCATTGACCATTTCGGGAATCAGAATACATCCACGTGAAAAGCACATGTCTTCTTCCTCACCCCAGACATCGCAAACCTGGCGTTTTCATTTGGGTTGTTTGGGTTTCATGAGGAGTGAGATAGCCATGTGTTTTCATTCGTTTGGTTTGTGGGGTTCTGGGGATTGGAGCTTATGGGGGGCTCCTTGATTTGATGCTCGCTGGAGGGAGGGAAATTCCAACATCAAAGAATCCAAGTCAGAACACGGTTGCCCTTTTCTCACTTCAGAAATCCCAAACATCCAAATGAAAACGTAGGCTTGCCGCACCCCTGGCATCGCAAACCTGGTGCTCACAGGGGCTGTGTTGGGCGCTCGGGAAAGAACGAGAGGGAGAGAGAGAGAGAGAGAGAAAGAGACAGACAGAGAAATACAGAGGGGGAGAGAGAGAGAGAGAGAAAGATACAGTGATCTGTATCTGTATATATACACATATGTATATATATATAGAGAGAGAGCGAGAGAGAGAGAGAGAGAGAGAGAAAAAGAGCGAGAGAGAGAGAGAGAGAGCGAGAGCGGGAGGGAGAGAGAACGAGAGAGGGAGAGAGAGAGGCGAGGAGGAGGGGGAGGAGGAACGGAAGAGCACCACAGTCGTAAGCGAATGTTGGTAAGAACGGGTGTTGGAGGGCTCTCATGTGTATATATATATAGCATTCACTCACCCGCGCACTTTCTCGGCCAGGAGTGAAACCTTGAAAACGCTGGTCCCCGTTGGTGTTTCCAAACCGTTGAAGAGTGAGTCGTCAACCTCCTCATCCTCCTGCTCCTTCTCCTGATCCTCCTCCTCCTCACAGTCCTCCCCTGTTTCCTCCTGGCACTTTCCCTTCTCCTCGGCCTCCTCTCTTGGGACAGATGCGGAGATGATGGGCATGCTGTATACAAGGATGAAGGGAAGGAGGAGGGGCGATGGGAGCAGGATGGCGATGAGGATGCGTGGTTCCTCAGCATCCTCCTCCTCAGCTTGCTAATCCTCGTCCGTTGCCAAACGTATCGCTCCTCTTCCTTCACCTCCTCATCATTATATCAACACTAGAACCATCGAGCGCGCTTCGTGCGCGCTCAGGTTCTAGCCCAGGCCGGGGGCGCGCTAGAAGATCTTGGACAGCGCTATCAAGCACAGGCGCGTGACACAGTCGTGCCTCCTGAGGGCCTCTTGGGAACCTCTTGGGTCTTCGTGGGGGCGTCTGAAGGGCTTCTGGGGGGTTCTCCGTGCTTCCTCAATTGGCTGTTGGAGCCCGGCGGCCCCGGCGGCGTCCCAGGAACGGTCTCAGGTTTTTGGACCGGAGGCCGCATGTAGACGTACATGAAGGTTTCTGGGGAACCTCGGGGAGCCTCTTGGAAGCCTCTTGGGGGGCCTCTGGAGGCCCTTTGGGCCTGCCGCGGGCATCTTGGGGGCCCCTTGGGGCCTCTTGGGGGCCTCTTAGGGGCCCGACGTCCCCCTATTTGTGGTCGAGGCTGCGGCCCCGGGGCCCCCGGGCCAGGTGCGGCGTGGTTATATATATATATATATATATATATATATATATATATATATATATATATATATACATCCCATAAACATGATCGAGGGAGGGTGGCAGAGGATGGTGAGCAAGGGGGAGAAGGGTGAGTGGTAGAAGGAGGTGGGGAGGAGGAGGGGGAGGTGATTCGAACAGTTCTCCTGGTTGTCCGCCGCCTCCTCCTCATCGTCCTCCTCCTTCTCCTACTCCTCTTCCTGCTGCTGCTGCTTCTCCTCCTCCTCCTTCCCCTCCTCCTCCGTCCTCCTCTTCCTCCTCCTCTTCCACCCCCCCCCAATCAGAATCGAATAATTGAATCACGGGTAGAATCAAGCAACACCCTAGGAACAAAGCAACAAAAACAACAACACAAAGCAACAAACAACAAACCACAATCCTGGGGAACTTTCAGGGGTGTGGCGGGGGGGGGGCTGGGTGGGGGGTCCCTCAGGATTTGTCTTCTGTTGTGTGCGTTTTTTCTCTTCGGGTTTTGATGGACCTTGCTCCGTAAGGGGATTCTGAATGGAAAGAGGGTGAGGGGTCTGAGAAACACTGGCTACCATCGTGTTTTCGAAATTGTCATTTTGCAGCGGGCCCCTTTTTATCGCCGAACCCATAGTAGTATAGCAGAGAAACGTAGATGACTGTACGTTCACGGAGAGTACAGTCGGAGTGGAATGGGGTCAAATTTGCCAGGTCGAGCGAGTCAAGGGGCCCCGTCGACTCCCACCCACCCTCCTGCAACATGAGAATCACCCCTTGTGGTGCAATTTGGTATTGGGATTCGAGCGCGTTCCCGCGTCGCAAACGGAATGCGGTCGCGCGCGGCTCCATTTCTGACGACTTGGCCGCGCAGAGACCAGAACGGCACAGTTTCCAGTGTGGGCGGCGAAGAGGAAGCATGCTCCGCGCTGGTGCAGCCTTGCCACTCTCACCGACAGACTGCGCGGCGCCTGGGCGAGGTCGGCATTTCGCCTGCTCCCGCGCGGCCCCGCGGCACCTGTCGCTCTCGTGCGCCTCGGCGAACGAGCCATGCGCCGCGCCCGCGCGGGAACGCCACTTGCGAGCGACATGCGCACGGAGCTCGGGCGAGGGCGACAGATCCCCCAGTCACGCGGGCCCCGAGCGCCGCCCCCGCCGGGGCCCACTCTGTCATTGCGGCGCTGGCCCCACGTGGCTCTCGCCTGCCGCAGACACCCCTGGCGCTGCGTGGTGCCCCTGCTGCCGCGGCTGGGCGGACGAGCCTGCGCAACCTGCGGGCTCCTTTCCGGAGCACCCCATATCCCGCCGCGGCTCCAAGCCGTCGCCATGGCCATCGAGCGGGTACGCGGTCCTTTCTCCGGACCCATCAGCACCCTGCCTTCTACGTCCTGGTGCTGCTTTCCTGCGGAGTCGGCGAAGCCAGCGCAGAGCACCTGGAGTTGGTGCCAGGCTGTCGCGCTCGCCTGGACACTTGCCAAGCTCCAGGGCGCCCACCGACGTGTCTCACCAAGGGTGGGATAGCTGGGATAGTGAGAGCTGGTCCCAGAAAGTGCTGATGGGGGAAATTGCTGGTGGAGCCTTCTGGTTTGATGCCCTGGATTAGAGGGGCCCCTTCCAGGGAAAGGTCCTTGAGGTTCGTTGCGAGGCGCTGGGGGTGGCCCTGGGGGGCTTGCAGTCTGAATGGAGCTGAGAGAAGTGAATCTAGCATCGAGACCGGATGCTTGATGAGTGCTGTGGCGTTCTTGCTGGCCGCCAAGAAGGTGGAAATTCCATGGATTATTGTTGGCTCCAAGAACGGACCACAGTTTTTCCCCAAGTAGGCTTGCCTAAGGGGTCCTTGCTTGGTTTTTGAAAGGTCGGTGCCTCGTATTCTTACTGGACCCGTTCCTCGGAGGTTCATCGGGATCCCTGGGTTCCTCGGGTTCCCCGCCTTTGATGCTTCGTTCCCCAATCAGAGCTTGCCTCTGTAGGGGTCCTAGCGGATTCATATGGTTAGGTTAGGTTTGCCGCCGATTTTCGCCGCACGCCCGGGTGCCCGGGTGCCCCGGGGTGCCCAAGTGCCCGGGTGCCCGGGTGCCCGGGTGCGCCCGGGTGCCCAGGCGTGCCCGGGGGTGCCCAGGTGCCGGGGGTGCCCTATAGCCCTATAGCCCTATAGCCCAATAGCCCTATAGCCTTATAGCCCTACAGCTCTATAGCCCTGCAGCTCTATAGCCCTATAGCTCAATATCCCTATAGCCCTATAGCCCCCTAGCCCTATAGCCCTGATTGTTTTTTTTTTTGTTTTTTCCGGTCTCATATTCTTACATTGCCCGTTCCTCGGAGGTTCTTCGGGTTCCTCGGGTTCCCCGCCCTGGGTGACCACGCTGCACGCGAAATCTACCGCATCTTTCTATCACCCCCTCTTCTTCCCTCCACCCTCGAAGCTGCGCTGGCACTCCGAGCTTATTACGGATTTCAGTTGCACGGGCGCGCCGGGTTCATTTTGTCGAGTTCGCTCCAGGTTCATTTCGGGGGCGACGATAGGAGCGAATAGCCCAGGGGCGGGCTTTGCACGTATTCGCCCGGGAGCCTCGCCGACGGCATGGACCATTGGCGCCCCTGGATGCATGTATTGCTCTCCCCTGGGCTATGCGCCCCCGTAGTCGCCCCCGAGCATTTTCAAAAGGAACTCCCGTAATTAAGTCATTGGCGTCGCGCCGGGATCATTTCCTTGATTCTCCTCCGTGGGCCCATGGGCTCCTCATCAGAAAGAGGCTCTGCACGCCAGGGGCAGGGCGCTGCTGCGCGTCTGGGGGAGGGCTCGTGTGTTGGATCCCTTCCCGGTGCCGGCGCAGGACTTGGCCCGAGCTGGAGGATAGATTACCTGGGATGGAGACGGGGGGCCCCCTCCCAGCCGCAGCCGAGCTACAAGTCCAGCCGCGGCCGCGTGGCTGCAAGTCTCAGCCTGCTTCTCGATCGTGGCCACGAGAGCGGCACACCATAAGTACACTTATCAAAATTTGTCTTCCTTGTTTTTTCCTTTCCCCTTCCGTCCCCAGTTACGCTCAGAGCTTGCGCATCGGGACCTAGCCGGCTTTTCTGACTGGCTCTGTCCTCCATCTGGTTCTTGTGACCGACGATGAGGTTGGTTAGGGCGGCTGCGAACCTTTGGCAAGCTGGCCATGGCGAGAAATGATTGGACGCAGTGTTGGCAGTCGAAGATTCTTGGCACTTTCACTGATTGGATGGTATGTTAGGAAGGGAGTGGAGGGATGACTGCTGTGAGTTGGGGACTCCTGAGTGGGAAGCTTTCTGGAGGCCCCTTGATCCGTACTTGTCTTGAGCTGTGTGTTCCATCCTCTGTTGTTTGCAGTGTGGGAGCTGGATGGGGCCCCTGATGTCACGACGACCACTGCATGGAATGGGCAGTCCCACGGCGGGCGCCCTCCGTTGCTTCTCTGCCTCCCCCAGAAGAAGCCACGATTTGCAACGGCCTGCAGTCCGACCGACCGACCGACCGACCGACCGACCGTGGAGGAGGAGGAGGAGGAGGAGGAGGAGGAGGAGGAGGAGGAGGAGGAGGAGGAGGAGGAGGAGGAGGGGAGGAGGAGGAGGGAGAAGCAGGAGGAGGAGGAGGAGGAGGAGGAGGAGGAGGAGGAGGAGGAGGAGGAGGAGGAGGAGATGAGAGGAGGAGAGGAGAGAGGAGGGAGGCGAGGAGGCCGTGGAGCTGTTGCTGCGCCGCTCGGGCCCTCCCTCGGCTGCTCGCGACCCGCCGGCTCCCGTCGGCCTCGGCTTCGCTGCAAGCCCGGCCGGCGTCCACAGCTGGCCGCGCCGAGCCGCCTGGCCGCGCCCAGCCGCCCGCGCGCGCGCGCGCGCCCCTTGCCGGAGGCCCGTTCTGGTCCCTGAGGGCGGCGCACGGCGTGGCCGCTGCCGCTCGCCGCGAGGAGGCGCCAGCCCGCCCGCCCGCGCGCGGGCGGCGCGGGTGGACTCCGCATCCTCTTCTCTATTGGGCTGGCCGCTGGGAGCCCCCTCGACAGGCGTCAGTATTATCCTCCTCCTCCTCCTCTTTCCCCTCCCTCTCTTTCCTCCTCTCTCTCTCTCTCCCTCTTCCTCCTCCGCCTCCTCCTTCTCTCTCCTCCCCCTTCCCCCTCCCCTCCCCCTCCCTCCCCCTCCTCTCCTCCTCCTCCTTCCTCCTCCTCCTCCTCCTCGCCCTCCGCTCTTCTTTCCCTCATGCTCTCATCCTTCTCCTCCTGTCGTCTTCCTGCTATCTTCCGCTCTACTCCCTCTCTCCCTCCCCCTCCCTGCCTCCTCCTCCTCCTCCTCCTCCACCTCCGCCTCCTCTCCTCCGCCTCCTCCGCCTCTCCTCCTCCTCCTCTCCTCCTCCTCTTCCTCTCCCCCTCCTCCTCCTCCTCCTCCTCCTCCTCCTCCTCCTCCTCCTCCTCCTCCTCCTCCTCCTCACATCCCCTCCGTATCTCGCTTCTCCCCCTCCCCCCATCCTTCCCCCGCCCTCTGGCCCCCTTTCCAACTCCCCTTTTCCTCCCCCTTTTCACCCGCGTCCTCCCCCTCAGCGGCCCCCGCGCCTCCCGAGACAGCGCGCGGCTGCCCGCCCGCAGGCGGCCCCCGCGGGCGTCGTGGCGCAGCTGGAGTCCGCTGTCGGCAGGTGCCTCGATGGATCGCG
>CAUYUJ010004063.1:0-7500 GCA_963575745.1 Prorocentrum cordatum | reverse complement strand
GGCTGCACCGTCTTGGGGGCCTCCTCTTGGGGGGGTCTTTGGGGCCGTCTTTAGAGCCGTCAGCCGTCTGTGGGGCCGTCGCGTGGATGTCTCAGGGCGAGACAACCACGCGACGGCCCGTCAGTTCGCCTTTCTGTTGCCCCGAGCAGCTGCACGCTGGAGCGGACTGCCTCCGCCTCGCTGCCGGCCAACAAAACGGGTGTCACGGGGCCTTCTTGGGGTCGTCTTGGGCTGGCGTGGGGCGATCTTGGGGGCCTCTGGTCACCGAATGCGTTCCACTGCTTGCAAAGTGCCTACTCGCAAACGTTCGAAGCATATTTGTTTGCTTCGATGAAATTTATCGTCCCCGCGGTGGATCCAGACCATTTGCGAGTAGTTACTTTGCAAGGAGTGGAACGCGCTCGTCGATTTGGGGCCGTGATGTGATGTCTGCAGCCCGAGGATGCGAGAGCGCGAAACCGATAGAAACACCTTACATCAATGCATGATTTGGGCCTCCTGGGGGCCTCCTGAAAGTCATCTTGGAGCCCTTGTGGCGTCTTTGGGGCCTGCAGGACCATCTCGAGGTCATCTTGAGCTGTCTTGCGGCCACGTTGGGCTGTCTGGGAGACATCTTGGGGCCATCTCCGACTCTTGGGGTCATCTTGGTCGTCTTGGGGGCGTCTTGCGGCCATCTTTCAGGCCATCTGGATAATTTCGGGGCCACTTTGGAGCCGCCCTGAGCGGAACAGCCTGCGGGGTATACTCCGCCCGGGTCCTCCAGTGTGGCTGGCGGGCTGGTCTGGAGGCAGCAGCGAAATTCTGGAAGGGCCAGGCACTCTACGGGCAGGGCACATTTTTTTTTATGGGGACCTCGTGAGGGCTTCTTGAAAGCCTCCTGTGGTCCTCTTGGAGGCGTCCTCGGGTTCTTCTCTCCTGGGCACCTCCGCCACTTATCCCGAACGAGCGCGCGCGTAGTACACTTCTCATTACAAGGGGGCCCCCAGCTTGAAGTCAGCACGAACGAAATGGGTACGGAAAAAAGGGGCACAGTGCCCAACAGCAGTTCCTGTTCATTTTGGACAGGACTCGCTGTCCGCGCCGCCGCAGCCTGTGTCCATTTGAGACAAACGGCCGCCTACCCAACAGCGGCCGCTGTTGGTTTGGGACAACGTTTGTGGTTGGGCATTGTACACATTCTTTCCGTACCAATTTCGGGCGTCCAAATAAAGCTACCCCCCCTCCCTTGGAAAGGGGGGGGGGCTTCCGAAGCTATCCCCCCTCCCTTCCGTGGGCATTTCGGAGCTAGGGAGGCCCTAGCTCATGGGGGGGGCTTCCCCCCTTCCTTTCCAGAGCCCAAGGTCAGCCTGGGCTCCCCTTTCAAAAGGGTGGGCTTCCAAAGCCCCCCCCCTGTTGGTTTGGATTTTGTAGCTGGGGGGTCCCTGGCTAAGGGGGGAGGGGGGGGGCTTCGAAGCGAACCCCTCTCCCCTCATTTTCGGGGCCCGGGGCAAGCCCAGGCTCCTCTTTCCAAAGGGGGGGGGCTTGCGAAGCTCCCCCCCCTTGTGTCGGCCCGCCCAGCCGGGGGGCCTGGCCGAAAAAGGGGGGCCCCGAAGCTACGATAAAGCGCGCCCGTGGTGCACTCCCGAAAAAGGGTGGGTCCTCCCTTGGCTACCCCCCGTCCCCTCCTTTGTTCTGCCCCTCGGAAGCTCCCCCCCCCTCCCCCCTCTCTGTCCAAAGGGGGGGGCTCAGCTACCCCCCCCCCTTTGGATCCCCCTCCGACCCTCCCCCCTCCTTTATTCCGCCTCTCGGAGCTGTCCCCCCCTCCCCCCTTGCGCGTTCAGGAAGCTGCCCCCCCCCCCCCCCACTCCCTTTCCAAAGCGGGGGGGGCTCAGCTACCCCCCGCTTGACCCCCCCTGCTGGAAGCCCCTTCCCCTCCTCCTCCCTTCATGGGCTACAGGGGGGGGGCTTGGAAACCCTTCCCGCTTTGGCTAATGAAGGAGCGCCGAAGACCAAAAGGGTGCCGAAAGCCAACAGAGCGCCAGAAACCAGGGCGCCACCGAAAACCGAAAGGTGCGACAAAAAAGCAGACGCGCCGCCGCAAACCGAAAGAACGCCGAAAACCCAAAGGGCGCCGACAATCAAAGGGGCGCCGAACATGAACAGAAAGCGGAAAGCCAAAGGAGCGCCGAAAATCAAAGGGGCGCTGAAAACCAAAGGGGCGCCGAAATCAAAAGTGCGCGGATAAGCAAAAGAGAACCCACAACCAATAGAGTGCCGAAAACCAACAGAGCGCCGAAAAGCAAAAGAGCGCCTAAAAGCAAAGGGGTGCCGAGAACCTTCCGAACGCCGAAAACCAAAGAGGCGCCGAGAAGCAAGTGCGCGTCGAAAACCAGCGGGGCGCTGAAAACCAAGGAGTCGCCGAAAACCGAACGAGCGACGAAAACCAGAGCAGCGCCGAAAATCTAAAGGGCGCCGAAAACCAAAGAGCACCGAAACCCAAAAGGGTCGCCGGACTTGGAAATGACGCCAGAAACCAAAGGAGCGCCGAAGACCAATAGGTCGCCGACAGCCAAGGGTCGCCAAAGCGGCGCCGAAAACCACAGGAGCGCCGAAAACCAAAGGAGCGCCGAACACCCAACGGGCGCCGAAAACCTTCCGAACGCCGAAAACCAAAGAGGCGCCGAAAACCAAACAGGCGCCGAACACCCAACGGGCGCCGAAAACCAGAACGAGCGCCGAATACCTAAATGAGCGCCGAAAACCAAAGGGGCGCCGAAAACCAAGGGGGCGCAGAACACCAAGGGGAGGACGAACAACAAAAAAGCGCCGAACACAAAAAGGAGCGCCGAACACCAAATATGCGCCAGAGACTGCAAGGGCGTCGGAAACCAACGGGACACCGAACACCAAAGCGGCGCCGAAAACCAAAGAGATCGCCGAAAACCAAAGAGGCGCCGAAAATCAGAAGGGAGCGCCGACCACCAAAAGGTGCGCCGAAAATTAAAGGAGGCGCCGAAACCAAAGGACGCGCCGAGAATCAAAAGGACGCAGCGCAGAGAACCAACCGGAGGACGAACACAAACACACATGCCGAACACAAAAAGGGGCACCGAAAACCAAAGGTGCGCCAGAAACGCAGAGCGCCGAGAGCAAACGGACACCGAAAACCAGCGAGGCGCCAAAAAGCAAGAGGGCGCCGAACGCCAAAGGGGCGCCGAACACCCTAGGGGCGCCGAAGACATTTCGAACGCCAGAAACCAAATGTGTCTCCGAACACCAATGATGCGCCGAAAACCACAAGCATGTAGAACAACCAAAGTGGCGCCGAAAGTTCAGAGAGCGCCGAAAACCAAAGGGGCGCCGAAAGCCAAAAAGCGCCGAAAACCAGAAGGAGCGCTGAAAACCGAAGGGGCGCCGAACACCAAAGAAGCGCCGAAGACCAAAGGAGCGCCGAACACCAAAGTGGCGCCGAAAAACCAACGGGGCACCGATAACTAAAAGGGCGTCGAAGATTCGAGGGCGCCAAAAAGAGGCGCGCCGAAAGCCGAGGGGCGCTCAAAACCAAAGAGGCGCCGACAGCTAAAGGGCGCCGAAAACCAAAAGGGCGCCGAAAATTAAAGGGGCGCCGAACATCAAAGAAGCGCCGACAAACAAGAGGGAGCCGAACACCAAAGGGGCACTGGAACTCAAGCGGGCGCCGAAAACCAACGATGCGCAGAAAAACAACAAATGCGCGCAGAAAACTAAGAAGAGCGCTGAACACCAAAGCGGCGCCGAAAACCACTGGAGCGCCGAAAACCAAAGGAGCGCCGAAAACCAAAGGAGCGCTCCAAAGGCCTAAGGAGCACCGAAAACCAGAGAGGCGACGAAACCCAACGCGACGCCGAAAACCACAAGCACTCCGAAAGCCAACGGGGCGCCGAAAACCAAGGAAGAAAGTAGCTTCGAAGCCCCCCTTTCTGCCAGGGCCCTCCAGCTGGAAAACATAAAGGAGCAGGAAAACATAACATAACAGTCGTGCGTGTCCCTCTACACGAGGAGTATTTCATATCAGCCAAACAAAAGGATGGGGACGACTTTTCTACTATTTTTGACTATCTTTGATTTCTTGCTGGATTTTTCATTCTCTTCCAAAATCCGCCTGTAGGAGGACATGCCCGACTCAAGGGTAGCTGCGGAAGCCCCCCCCCCCCTGGAAAGGAGAGCCCGGGCTCGCCCTGGGCCCCGAAATGAAGGGGTGGGTAGCTCTCACCCCGCCACCCCCCAGCTAAAGAAAAACAGCAACAGGGGGGTGAGGGGGGTAGCTTCGGAAGCCCCCCAGCCCTGTTGCAAGGGATGGGGGGGGAGCCTGAAGCTGGCCCCCGCCTTTTAGTGAGAAGTGTGCCAAGAACGCGCTCTCTCGACGCTACTTTTCTTGTTCCGTTCTCGGCGCGTCGTTGGTTTTCGGCGTCTGGCGTAGTTGGGGTTTTCGGCGTCTCTTTGGTTTTCGGCGCCTTTTTTGGTTTTCGGCGTCCCTTGGTCCTTTGGCGCCCCTTTGGTTTTCGGCGCCCCTTTGGTTTTCGGCGCTCCTTTGGTTTTCGGCGCCCCTTTGGTGTTCGGCGCTCCTGTTGGTTTTCTGCGCGCACTTTGGTTTTCGGCGCATCGTTGGTTTTCGGCGTACTTGAGGTTTTCGGCGCCTCTTTGGTTTTCGGCGTCCTCTTCGGTTTTTTGCCGTCCATTTGGCCTTTGGCGCCCCTTTTGTTTTCGGCGCCTCTTTGGTTTTCGGTGCTCCTTTGGTTTTCGGCGCTCCTGTGGTCTTCGGCGCCCCTTTGGTGTTCAGCGCTCCTGCTGGTTTTCTGCGCGCACTATGGTTTTCGGCGCATCGTTGGTTCTCGGCGCCCTCTTGGGTTCCGGGGCCCTTTGGTTTTCGGCGCCCTCTTGGGTTTCGGTGCCTTTTTGGTTTTCGGCGCCCCTGTAGTTTTCGGCGCATCGTTGGCGCATCGTTGGTTTCCGGCGCATCGTTGGTTTTCGGCGCACTTGAGGTTTTTGGCGTCTCCTTGGTTTTCGGCGCCTCTTTGGTTTTCGGCGTCTCTTTGGCCTTTGGCGCCCCTTTGGTTTTCGGCGCCTTTTTTTTCGGCGCCCTGTCCATGTTCGGAGCTTATGCTGTTTTCGGCGCTCCTTTCGTTTTCGACCCTCTTTTGATTATCGGCCCCTCTTTGGTTTTTCGGTGCGTTTTTGGTTTTCGGCGCATCGTTGGTTTTCGGCGCCCCTTCGGTTTTCGGCGCTCGTTTTGTTTTTCGGTGCCTCTTTGGTGTTGGGTGTCCTTTTTGGTTTTCGTGCCATTTTTGTTTCCGTCGCGTTTTTGGTTTTCGGCGCCCCTTTTAGTGTTCGGCTTTGGTTGGTTTTCGTCCTTTTGGTCTTCTGCGCCTCTTTGGTTTTCGGCGCTCCTTTGGTTCTCGGTGCCCTTTTTGGTTTTTGGCGCACCTCTGGTTTTCGGCGCTCCTTTGGTTTTCGGCGCCGTTTTGGTTATCGGTGCCCGGCGCCCCTTCTGTCTTCGGCACCGTTTTGGTCTTCGGTGCCCGTTTGGTGTTCGGCGATCCTTTGGCTGTCTGATTTTCGTGGCTCCGTCCGCGGCGCGCGCGCGGTGCTGCCGAGGCTGCTCGAAAAGCGCCTCGCCTCGCCTCGCCGCGCGCGTCTGCGAGCGGGGCCTCTCGCGCTGCCTCCGCTCGCTGGTGCCTTCGGCAGGGTCCCGTGTGTCAGTGTCGTTCAACCGACCCCCATCCCCATCCTCATCCCCTTCGAGACCCCCACCAAATCACCACCCCAGTTGGGGATGTGCCCCTCGAAGCCCGAAGGGAGCAGCCTGTACCCCCACCCAGGGGGGGTAAATCAGCCGGTGGGGCCCAGGCCACGCCGCTGGGGATGCGGGTCGGATGAACGATGCTCAGTGTGTCCTTTTGATGGCAGTTCTTCCTTCCGTTCGTCCTGCTGCCGAGGCTGCTCGAAGCGCCTCGTCGCGAAGGCATGCTCGCTCGCGCGCGTCGTCCCCGCCCTCCAGAGCTGCGCCGCCCGCTGGGCTCCCTCTCGGGGGGGCGGGGCTTGCTCCAGCCGCGCGTTCTCGAGCTTTGGCGCTGCCTCCTCGCCCGGTCTGCTGAGCTTGCTAGGAGCGCCTCGCAGGCCCGCTCGGTGGTGTGCGCTCGGCGCCGTGCGTTTTGGCTCCTCTCGGGTTCGTTGCGCTCGCGTTCGGCCCGTGGCGTGCCCGCGTCGACGGGCCGCCCTGCGTCGTGCGGCCCCGAGGCTGAGCGCTGCCGAGGCCGCCGGAAGCGCCTCGCGGCCCTCCGCCTGTGGGCTCGCACGGCTGCGGCCCCTCTCTGGCGGCGCCTTCCGCGACAGGGCGGCGGGGCTCTGCGCCCGCCGGGCCGCCCGTGGCTGAGCACCCCTTTCCGAGCGGTGCTCCATTTCTCCTTCCTCTTCGGTGAGCGGGTCGCGCGCCGCTCCATTTGGGGGCGCGGCCGTCCGACTCTCGCGGCCCCTCGGCAGGGCCGCAGGTGGTGCGCACTTGCACCCGCGCGCGGGCCGGCCTGGCGCGCGCGGCTGCCCCGGAGTGCGGCTGCGGCCGCCGCGCGCCCCCAGACCCGGCGGCTGGCCCGGGCCGCGGTGCCGGGCCCCCGCCGACTCGCCACCATTCAGGGTCTGGCACGGCTCTGAAGCGCGCGCGCGTGAAAAATGATCGCGCGCGCGTCGCGGGCAGGAAGGGAGAGGGCCGATGTGTCCTCCCGCCGCACCGCTCTTCAGTTTCTCGACCGCCCTCCTGTCGCGCGCGCGTCGCGGGTAGGAAGGGGGGATCAACATCGTCAGTGGGCCCCCCAAGCCTCGCCGCCAAGCCTCATCACCATCATGCTACCATCATCACCAGCATCTACCCCATCACTTCCAATCCACTTCGTCGCCACCTCCATCCACCGTCATTACCATCACCAGCACCATCACCATGGCCATTGCCATCGCCATCGCCATTATCCATTTCATCATCGTGGAACTTCGAGTGCTCCCAAGCCTGCATGAAAGCAGGTCCGGGGAACTGTCCGTGAACGGTTCGAACAGGACAATTGGTTCGTTATGTATCGTACATTTTTTGAAGGAGCGCCTTGCTGTCCTCCTCTGCGGCCGCCGCTGGCTTTCCCTTCGCCTCTCTGCGCAATTGGGTTTCGCAGCAGCCCTGCTTTGCCCGACCAACTTGTGCCATCGCCGAGTTTGCGACCCAGAGCTGGGTGCCCCTCGGGGACCTCATTCCGATGAACAAACAAACTGTGAACATTATATTGTTTGGAGGTCCGCGATGATTTTTTGGATCGGCGCGGCCTACTCCCCCCTTGGCGGCGCCTGCAGCGATGACCCTGGCTCGGTCCGTGCGCCGGGGGTCCAGCGCCGATTTCCCAGACATCCTGTGATGCTGGGTCCTCGTTTTGGAGAGACAGCGTCCCGCGTCCCACCTCCTCCCGCTGTCTCTTCCCTCCTCCCATCCCTGCCTGATCCCTCCGC
>CAUYUJ010004062.1:70747-73347 GCA_963575745.1 Prorocentrum cordatum | reverse complement strand
AAGAGTCACCCCCGATCGCTGAGCGCGATGCGGCAGCGGCTGATTGCGCGCCTGGGTTTGGCCACCTTGCGCCCCCTTAGTCCATTAGTCCGCGCACCAAAGGCTCCTCTTGCCCAGGGTCACTCTTGCGTGTCGCCGAAAAGGCGTCCACCCAGCACTGTCTGGCGCGCTTGGGTTTGGTCCCCCCCGCTGCCCCCAAAAGCCGCGCACCAAAGGTCACTCTTGCCCAGGGTCAGCGGGGGTGGGAGGAGGATGGGGAGGAGAAGGAGGAGGAGGAGGAAGAGGAAGAGGATACGGAAAAGGACAAGTAACATGAGGAGGAGGAGGAGATCAGGAATTGGACAGGCTAGGTGCGCAAGCGTCTATTATGACGTCCTACAACACTCGCTCCCTCCCATGCCTTACCATGGCGTTGATCTCCTCTCTATGCGTACAGTCCGGTGTCGAGCAAAGCAATGACCCCGAGATGGTACGAGATGCATGGTAGTGCACGGCTCAGCACGGCGAAGAAGAGCACGGCAGAGCTTACCATATCCGGAGGGAGGCCAGAAATGACGCAAGACGAAGCATGTACATGAACGCTTCTGAAAAAGCGGAGGCGTTCCATGAGAGCAAACGCTGTAGCGGGAGCACGCTTTGGAAGATTCGCACCAAAGAAACGAAGTCAGCGCTTCAGCGGGAATAGGACACGGAAGGACTGAGAGCCAGAACATAGAGCCAACGCTGCAGCGGAGCGCCATCCGGGAAACACCAAGAACGTTCGGATTGGAACAACACAAATGATCGATCGCCTTTCGGGTATCCTATGTGTAAATAACAATAGGCGGAGGGGGTCAGGCTACGACCTCGGGGTCGTCGGGGGATAGAGGAGTGTACTATTCATTTTGTGTAATTGTGGAGGTGGGGGAGGATGTGGAGCATGAGGTGCAGGGATATGGAAGGCGTGTGGGGGGTGAGGAGGAGGAAGAGGAGGAGGAGGAGGAGGAGGAGGAGGAAGCGGAAAACATGGAGGAGGAGCAGGAGGGAGGCACGAAGGAGGAGAGGAGAAGGGAGGCGTACGAGCAAGCGAGGGAGCAGTGCGGGCACGCGCAGTGAGCCTGAGCATCAACACCACTGCCAGCGCCAGCATTCAGGCCGACGCCACACCTGCTCGTTGCCCAAGGCCTCGGCCACAGAGTGCCCCGCTGAGGTGCGCCAGAGTGAGTGAGCGAGTGAGTGAGCGAGTGAGGGGGCGGATGGCGAGGAGCACGCGGGTGAGGAGGGGGACGAGGACGAGGACGAGGAACAGGAGGAGGAGGAGAAGGAGGAGAAGGAGCAGGAGGAGGAGGACGTCCTCCTCCGCCAGTATCTCACGGCGAGTGGGGAGGCTCAGTCGTGGGCTTCCCCCAAAGTCGGGAATGATTTTCCCGCTTGACTGATGATGTGCTGCGTGCGGCCAGGCTTGCACCTGGGGTCCGCCAATTCTGCTTCATGCTTCGCCTCCTCCTCCTCCTCCTCCTCCTCCTCCTCCACCTCCTCCTCCAACCTCACTCTCGGCCTCCTCCTTCCCTCCTCCCTCTCCTCCTCCTCCGCCTCTTCCTCCTCCTCCTCCTCCTCCGCGTGCTCAGTCCCCTTTCCTCCTTCCTCCTCCTCGTCCTTCCTCCTCCTCCTCCTCCTCCTCCTCCTACCACCTCCTTTCTCTCCTCCTCCTCCTCCTCCTACCTCCTCCTCCTCCTCCCCCTTCCTCCTCTTCCTCCTCCTCCACCTTCCTCCTCACTCCTCCTACTGCTCCCTCCTCCTCCTCCTCCTAATCCTACCACCTCCTCTCCTTCCTCCTCCTCCTCCTCTCCGCCCTCCTCCCTCTCCTCTCCGCCTCGTCCTCCTTCTCTTCCACCATCTCCCACGAGGCGCAACGAATCTGCTGAAAAGCACCGAAACCTAAAACCCCGAGGCCGGAAAGCAGCACCGCAGAGAAGAGCCAACGAGAGGATGAGGAGAGGACGAGGAGGAGGACGAGAGGAGAGGAGGAGGAGGAGGAAGAGAGATGGCGTTATGGCGGCTGTGAAAGCCGCAGAGGGGCCAACGAAAGGAGGAGAGGAGAGGAGGAGGAGGAGGAGGAGGACGAGACTGAGGAAGGAGAGAGAGGAGGAGGAGGAGGAGGAGGAGGAAGGAGAGGAGGAGGGGAGGAGAGGAAGAGGAGGAGGAGTGGCATTGAGGAGGAGGAGGAGAAGGAGGAGGAGGAGGAGAAGGAGGAGGAGGAGGAGGAGGAGGAGGAGGAGTTGGAGGACGGGGGCCGAGAGAGCCTGCCCCCCCCCCGCCCCCGAGGAGTGCCGCAAGCTGGCCCGGGCGGTCCGGTCGGGCCTTGGCGACGGCGCGAGCGCGAGCGGGGCGTCGGCGTGCGAGGACGCCGCCGCGGGGGGCTCGCGCGCGCGCGGCAGCCGTTGGCGCCGAGCGAGGTGCCAGCCCAGAGATCCCAGACCCCCTCGAGTCATGAAAAAATCATGACGGCAGGTTTTTCGCTATTTTCGGCCTCTGGGGGCCTTTACCGGCCCTCGGGGCCGTCAAAACACGACTCCGGAGGAAAAACCGGTCCCGGGGAATGGGTCCAGACCGCTGGGGAT
>CAUYUJ010004062.1:13247-65747 GCA_963575745.1 Prorocentrum cordatum | reverse complement strand
CGAAACGTTGGTCAAAACGCACCCCGGGAGAGGTCTGGGGAGTAGCGGTGTCCGTACCTGTTGGTTTCCCCATTTCCGAAGTACCATGTGGGACCTGCTGTAGAACAGGAACATCTCGCAGACAGATTTGCCCTTTCTCCAGCCCTGGTTCTGCGCCGAGACTAACGGCCGCGTTGTCTATAGACGCATCCGCCCCGAATGTGTCTATAGACGCTTGTGGCTAGAAACCTCGTGATTGGTCTTCTAGAAGCAGGTCGATTTTGCCCTCCAGCGTCTGTTTCCTTTCCTGGTTGACCTGCTGGCGTCTCTATGCCGGCGCTATGCCGAGCCCGTCTGGGGACGTCGGCATCTGCGGCGAACCGAAAGCATGGAAGGTACGGTAGAGTTGTGCCGTTTCGCGGCGGCGCCCTAGCGCGGACGTTCAGGGATGGACGCCAGCAGTCTTCGACCATTTTGCGAACCTTCTCTTTACGGGTCCAATCGACTCTGGCATCGGACACCTCCGCTGGGTATCACTTGGCTGCAGACACCAATCAAATTCTGAAGCCTGACCGGATTCTTGGAACTCTGACCTGCAGGGCTAGGGTTCACATGCGGTTCCCTAGCCAGTGCCCTGCAATCGGTCGATATGGAGCGACCTGGCGATCGGAAAGCCGCCAATCATTCACAAGGTTGAATGAAACACGCGGTGTCAGGAACTAGCGCTAGGGTCGTCATGGCACGAGCCCGCCGTACGGTTGCGTTTTCGTCGCCGCGTTGTCGCCGCGCTTGCGCAGGACGACGTCGTCGGTCAAGCGCTGCGCCTGGTGCGCGATGAGGGCGGAGGAGAAGGGAACATGAAGGATCATGTAAGAGGGACATTGGCAGATAGGGAGCAGGGATCAGGGATGAGTTAGGAATGCGGAGGGAGGATGGCGAAGGGCGGAGGCATGAGGAGGAAGAGGAGGAGGAGGATAAGGAGGAGGAGGAGGAGGAACAGGAGGAGGAGGAGGACAATGATGGAGGTGGATGACATGGAGAGGGTGGGGGGGCAAAGTTGGTCGCGTCGGTCTAGAGTCCACTGCCATCTTTCTACACTGCTCCATCCCAGCGATCCTGTCTCCCTTATCCCCCCCCCGCCTGTCATCTGCTGCACTGTGGTTCCCACTCGACAGGTCGGGGTTGTTCTTGACTGTGTTTCTTCGAAAGGAGGAGGCGGAAGAGGAGGAGGAGGAGGAGGAGACGGAGGAGGAGGAGGAGGAGGAGGAGGAGGAGGAGGAGGAGGAGGAGGAGGAGGAGGAGGAGGAGGAGGAGGAGGAGTAGGAGGAGGGGGAGGAGGAGGAGGGGGGGAGAGAGGTCGTTGAAAAAAGCCCGCCCGCCCGGCCTGCACAGCGCGGCCGCCAGGCCCAAGCCATCCCCGCTGGTGCCCGAGTGTCCCGCCTCGCGCCTTCCATACCGCGGCCGCCAGGCCCAACAAATCTGGGAGGGGGGGGGTCCCTACATGCCTCCTCCTCCTCCTCCTCCTCCTCCCCTCCTCCTTCCTCCCTCCTCCTCCCTCCTCCTCCTCGTTCTCCCTCCCCTCCTCCTCCTCCTCCTCCTCCTCCTTCCTCCTCCCTCCTCCTCCTCGTCCTCCTCCTCCTCCTCCTCCTCCTCCTCCTCCTCCTCCTCCTCCTCCTCCTCCTCCTCCTCCCTGCATGCCGCGGCCGCCAGACCTAGAGAATCGCTGGCTGTCTCCGAGTGTCCCGCCGCGCCGCCCCGCCGAGTCCCGCCGGAGAGGCGTCACGCCATCTAGATGGCATGATGCAGCTCCGCCCACAGACGCCCAAAGCATGCCATCAGGAGGCCTCAATAATCTACTATTAAGTCGGGCCTGTCCCCCTACAGGGGGTTTCCGACGATAAAATTATGCTAACGGAGTTCCCCACATAAAGATATTAACGGTTTCGTGGGACCCATGGGGTACGACAACATCAACACGAAGGAGAAGCTCATCGAACGAGTAAGTACGCACGAAAGGGCAGACGAAAGGAAGGAGGAGGGAGGACAGGTGCTCAGGAAACGAAGCCTTGTAAATAGTACGGTTTCTTGATACCCTCCTCGCTCTGGCGGGGCCCCGCTGGAAGGGGGCAGGGCTACGAAACCTGGTAAAGAGTAATGCTTTCCGCGACCCTCCTCGTTCAAGCGCGGCCTCTCTGGAGGAGTGGAGGGGGGACACGAAACCGAGTGGGAGGGGCGCGAAACCATGTACATAGTATGGGCTTCCAATGCCCTCCTCGCTCAGACGGGGCCTCCCTGGAGGGGTTGGAGGGGCACGAAACCATGTAAATAGATGGGTTTCCGATACCCTCCTCGCTCGGGCGGGGCCTCCCTGGAGGGGATGGAGGGGCACGAAACCATGTAAATAGTATGGGTTTCCGATACCCTCCTCGCTCAGGCGGGGCCTCCCTGGAGAGGTGGGAAGGGCACGAAACCATGTAAACAATATGGGTTTCCGATACCCTCCTTGCTCAGGCGGGGCCTCCCTGGAGGGATGGGAGGGGCACGAAAACATGTACATAGTATGGGTTTCCGATACCCTCCTCGTTCAGGCGGGGCCTCCCTGGAGAGGTGGGAAGGGCACGAAACCATGGATTGGACATGCAGCTCCGTTATGTTATTTGAAATGTGCCCCACTTGCCCTGCTTGCCCCACTTGGTCCCACTTGCCCCGCTTGCCCCACTTGCCCCACTTGCCCAAGTGGGGCAAGCGGGGGCCAGGTGGAGCCTTCAATTCCAGGCAAGGGGGCCAAGTGGTCCCCCCAATTCTTCGAGCCTGCGCGCAAGAGGGGCAAGTGGGGCAAGTGGGGCACATTTCAAGTAGCGGTGCCCGTCGAGGTCTCGCTCAGGTGCTCGACCCCCCCCCCTGGAGCACCTATGGGGGCCGTGTCGCGCAGGTGCCCCCCCCCCAGCGGTGACGAGCAGGAGGAGGAGCGTTTTGCTTGAGGCATCCCCGCAAAGGGGGCAAGTAGGGCAAGTAGGGCAAGTGGGCAAGTAGGGCAAGTGGGGCAAGTGGGCAAGTAGGGCAAGTGGGGCAAGTGGGACGCACTTCAAGAAGCGGTGCCCGCCCCCGTCTTGCACAGGTGCCCAATCCCCCCCCCTCGAGCACCTATGGGGGCCGTGCCACACAGCGACACCAAATGCTCCCCACGCGCCACTTTGGCTCAAGCGCCCTGTTGGGTCAAGCAGCGCTTGTACTGGCACCAGGGCTGGTCATGGCCAGCGACGGGGCCTCGCGTCCCGCCGAGCCCGGGCCGGCCATGGCCTCCATCGCCGAAGTGCCAGGCATCGCCGAGCCCACGGCCCCGCAAGCGCCTCCAGCTGAGCAGGAGCGCGGGGCAGAGCGGCTCGAGGAGTCGGACACCGACGCGTCGCCCCCAGCCGAACAAGACGATCCTGCGGAAGAGGACTTGCCTAGGGAGGAGATCGGGGAGTTCCGGGAGAATTCGATCGTGAAGATCGACGGATTGCGCGCCGACTTCGCGGGCATCTTGAAGGGCAAGGAGGGCGTCGTGCGTTGGTCTGAGCAACCGGAGGCCAAAGCAACGTTTGACCGCGACGGGCTGCCGAGAAACCCCGTCCGCGTCGGGGACAACCTCTACATGCTGAGCCGCTGCTTCCTGACATTGGTGCCACCGCCGGGGGCGCAGGGCACCGAGGGCTGGCGCGCTGTATCGGCGTGCGTGAGGCCGTCGGCCACGGGGCATGGCCGCCCGCATCGTCATCGTGAATTCGCGGGTCGCCGCGCGGCACAATGTCGACGGCCAAGTGGGCGACCGCGGCGCCAACGTACCGCGACGTGCGTTTCCCCGCAATTTTCATCGTCGGCGGGGAGCCACGCGCTGTTCCAAGGTGTTCCATGACAACGGCCCGACGGGTTACAAATCCTTGAAGGCCGTCGCGGCTGCAAGGGAGCTGGGCATCCAGCGGCTCCAGCTCCCGCGGCACAACCCAAGCGACGACCTCATGCATCACCTCAACGCGAATGCCCCGGGTGGCAGGCGTCGTTCGCACCGCCTGCGCGCCGCTGCTGCGTCGCCGCGTGCCGCTGCGCGCCGACGCGTTTCTGCACGAGTCCGTAGCCCATATGTCTGCTGACTTGGGGCGCAGCGCTGAGCAAGAAGCGGCGCGCACTCGGCGCGAACATGTCGGCCCCCGCGGCGCGGCAGGAAAGAGGGAACTTTGAGTGTTCTCCCCGGGTATGGCCCGGCACGTTTGTCCACAGTGGCGGCGAGCGCGCGGGCCGCGCTTGCTGCGCCAGCCCGAAGCGCGCGATCCTCATGCAGGAGCGCGCAAATTGAGGGACTCTGGAGTCCGCCGCCACGCGGAATGCGCGTCGTCCTCGAGAGGTCGCTTGTGGAACGTGGGGCGTGGCGTAGCTCAAGCAGTGGCGAAGCGTCCCGGCTCGCCTATTAGTCCTACCAAACAATGTTCTAAGAACCTTTTGTTGTTCCCACGAGATGTTCTTAGAACATTTCTGGCCAGGATTGTCTTGTTTTAACACATCGGAATAATGTTCTAAGAGCATTGTTTTTGTGCTTCGAACATGTTTGGGTTCTAAAAACATTTCGTGGTAGGACTATAGGAATGCCGGGACGGTCGGTCCCTGCTCAATGCAGGCTGGGGGCACTCGACCCACCCCCAAGTCAGGGGAGGAAAAGGTACCCGTACCTCTACGCTTCGGCGGCTTTCCCCTTCGTCGGCCTCCCGGGATGTCCTCGTCAACGCCGCTGGATTCGCCTCGAAGTTTTGGTCAGAACGCACCTCGGGAGAGGTCCTGGGAGTGGCGGTATCGGCACAGTCGGCCCGGATTAGTAGGTCGGCCCTGCCAGCTCAAGGGTACCCTTGTGTCCTGTGCCTCGCGACACGTGCTTTCTTACACTTCTATGGCGATGTGGCCCTCGGAAGGGTCCTGTGTCCTCTCGCGTGTCCTGTCCAATCAAGGCCGACGGTACCTGTTGATTTCCCCACCAACGCTTGCGCCAGGCACACGGAGCGGGCGAAGACAGGGGTCCAGGATCCCTTCACTCGGTGGCATATCATGGGAGCCTGGCATTCCCGTTCAATTCCGTTTCTAGCGTCGATGAGCGTAGATTAGCTTCGATGAGCGTAGATAGCGTCGATGAGCGTAGATTCGCGTCGATGAGCGTGGACAGCGACGATGAGCGTAGATAGCGTCGATGAGCGTAGATTAGCGTCGATTCGCGTCGAGTAGCGTCTAGAGTCGATGGGATAGCGCCAGTTTAGCATCGGTTAGCGTCGATGAGCGTAGATCTAGCGTCGATTCGCCTCGATTCGCCAGGGCCGACAGGATGGCATGGGAGGCTCCCATGAGCTGCCACCGAAAATTCACGTGGGTCCCCCAGGGGCCCAGCCGCGCAGCCCTCGTGCCCGCACCGGCTCGGGGAGGCACCCGTGTAGCCGCGGCAGTGCACGCCAATGCCTCCCATGACCCATGTGTGGTTCGGGGGCGGAAAAGAGTGGGGTGATGACTAGGGGGGGGGGGGATACCATGGCGGGGGCCATGACATTTCCCCAGATGTTGTGGCGCCTCTTCTTCTTTCATTGCGTCCCTGGCCCCCCCGCTGGGCCGCGCACATGCCGCGGTCATGATTTGCACCCCCCCCCTCGTGGACACCCCCCTCTTGGCCGCTCCCGACAGACCCGGCGGCGAGCGAGGGGGGTATTCATCGAAGAAGAACAAGCGGCATACAGTGGAGACCCATGCTGAGAAGCACCCTGCTTGCCTCCAGTGTGCCATGGGTTTCTTGGGTTTCGATGGTTTTGCGATGGAGAGCGTGACGTTCCCGCTTGGACACCCCCCTCTTGGCCGCTCCCGAGTTCGTTCCCCCCCCCCGGGCGTCGAGCAGGCGCTACGCCATCCGCCGACCCCTGGCCTGGGGTGCGCCAAGCGGGCGACGGAGGAGGAGGAGGAGGAGGAGGAGGAGGAGGAGGAGGAGGAGGAGGAGGAGGAGCAGCAGGAGGAGGAGGAGGAGGAGGAGGAAGAGGAGGACGAGGACGAGGACGAGGACGAGGACGAGGACGAGGACGAGGACGAGGACGAGGACGAGGACGATGAGCAGCAGTTCGAGGTCGAGGAGAACGGGAGGGGGAAGACTGGGAGCTGGAGTTGGCGATGAACTTGGTGGTGGATGGGGGAGGGAAGGAGATGAGGAGGAGGAGGAGGAAGATGAGGAGGAGGAGGAGGAGGAGCAGGAGCAGGGAGAGGGGAAGGAGGAGGAGGAGGAGGAGGAGGAGGAGAACCCTCTATCCTCCGTCTCCCACTTCCTGCCGCGCCCATGCGAACTTCAAACGCTGAGTTCGAAGTACAAGCCTCCTCCATAGTAGCGCCACCATCCATGTAGCTGGGGGGAGACGACCATGGCAGGGCGCCGTTCAAATGGAAGACTAGCGCTCCGATTTCTTGCTTGCTCCCCCCTCTCATCTTCCCTCTCCTCCACCTCCTCCTCTTCCTCCTCCACAAGTCCTCAGACTGAATACTACTCTCCTCTCTCCTCGGAGTCCGTTCGAGCGGGGCCCTTTCTTCAGCCCGCATCAGATTTCGTCTTGATGTCAAACATTGGTGTATTTCAAATGTCTTCTTGATCGTAAGATTTTGATGCTTCAGATGCTGCTCCCGCTGCAGCGCAGGCCTCATTTCAGGATCGGTTCCTTGCTCCTGGCATTGAGAGTCGCGCTCTTGCCCCAGCGCGTGCCACATTTCTAGATCCGAGTGTTTCCGCGTTGCTGCCGCCTCCCTCCTTGCCCCCTCCGCCTTTCCCTGGTCCTCCTGCTCCTCCCGCTCCTCCTGCTCCTGGTCCTGCTGATGCTGCTTTTCCTCCTTCCTCCTCCTTCCTTCTCCTCTCCTCCTCCTCCTCCTCCTCCTCCTCCTCCTCCTCCTCCTCCTCCTCCTCCTCTTATTCCTTCTCTTCCATATCCTCCTTCTGCGTCCTTCCTCTTTGCAAGTCACTCCTCTCTGTCGCACCCCGGGGCGGGTCGGTAGGGCGGCCCGGGCGTCTCGCCTGAGGCTTCCTCACCATTAATGGTCCTGAGGCTTGGAAGTTGTTGCAAGAGCTGCACGGCCCTCCTCCATCCCGCCCCTCTCCCTCCTCCGGCTCCTCCCTCCTCCTTCTTCTCCTCCCAGCCCCGACACCTACCTGGTGATGTCATTTCAGGGCGGCTGGGCGCGTCTGGCGCGGCTTGGCGGAGGGTGGGCGGGACCTCCTCCCTTCTCCAGAACGCTTGCAGGCAACCAGCTTGCGCTCTATGGGCTCGTAATCTCGTAACCTCCCTCCTCCTCCTCCTCCATTTCTTATTCACCCTCCTCCTCCTCCTCCTCCTCCTCCTCCTCATCATCATCATCATCATCATCATCCTCATCTTCATCCTCATCCTCATCATCATCCCCATCCTCGTCCTCACTTACTCGTTTCTCCCTCTGCCAACCGATGCAACTCGGCCTCATATGTGGCCACAACCAGTTGCCAGGTGTTGAGGCCGCTTAGGCGATCATGGGTGCAGGCGCTCCTGATCCTCCGCCAGACGACGACGACGACGACGACGACGACGACGACGACGACGACGACGACGACGACGTCGCAGCTGGGGGCCCTCGGCGGCCGCGAGCGGGCCGCAGGTGGCCCTCGTCGGCGCGCTCCCGCCCTTCCGCGCCGCCCTGCTGCAGGCGTCCCCCGGGGGTCAGGGGGTCCTCCTGCTCGTCCTTCTCGTCCCCGTCCTCCTCCCATCTCCTCCAGCGGCAGGGCATTGGGCGGAAAGAAGGCTGCGCGGTGCTGGGGCGAGGGCGACGTCTCTTCTCCTCTCGAGCGCGGTCTCCCCCGCCAAGGGGCGATCGAAGAGAGGGCGCCGGACCCAAGCGCGAGCGAAACCCCCACGAAAACGCAGCGCTGCGTTGGGGCGACGCCAGCATGGCGTTGTCGATCACGCGCTGTGCGCCTCGTTCGTTGCGCAATGTGGACGGCGCACACGTCGCTCAGGTTGAAGGAAGTCACGCCGCCATTCTTCCAATTGTTGTTTGGGGGATGACAGGTCGAAGATACCATCAGGCCTAAAACGGCGAGGGCACGTGAGGAGGCGATGCCGACGATGGCGATCATGATGCTGCTGATGATCACGACTTCCGAAGGTGATGATCATGATGTTGTGGTTGATGATGATGATTATGATGATTATGATGACGGTGATTGTGATGGTGATGGTGGTGGTGATGGTGATGATGAAGATGATGATGCTGATGACGATGATGGCGATGATGATGACCATGCCGATTATGATGATTATGCTGATGACGCCTATGCTGATGGCGGTGGCGATGATGATGATTCTGATGAGGTTGATGGTAATGCTGTTCTCGACGACTCTGATGATGAGGATTGCGAAGGCCTTACGGCCTGTGCCGCCGACCCTGAATTGCGACGACGACGACGACGACGACGACGACGACGACGACGAGCGCTCTTGGGGGCCTCTTGGGGGTAGTTTGTGGGCCTCTTGGGAAGCTCTTAGGGGCCGCTTGGAAGCCTCGTGGGGGCCTCTTGGGGCTTCCTGGGGGTCTCTTGGAGGGGGCCTGGGACGTCTTGGAGGCTTCTTGGACGGTCTTGGGGCTATCTTGGGCGTTTTCGGCCGATCTTTGGGCGACTCGGGGCCCTCTTGGGCCGTCTCGGGGGCCATCTTGGGCATTCGGACCTCATTTGGAGTGTTTTCGAGGTTTCTAGGCCGCCCGAGGAAAAACGAATCTGCCCCCCACACGGGACCCCCCCGGGACCCCCCCCCCCTGGGGAAGGGATCAAAGGGAAGGGGCTTCCCTTCGACTCGATTACGACACTGCTAGATTTTTCTCTCGCTCACGAGCTTGAGAAGGAAGCTGCAGGGAAAGGGGACGACGGAGGCGACGACCGACGGAGACGACGACTCGAACAGCCAAGCCCCTCGCACACGCCAACAGGGTCGGCGGATTTTGCTGATTTGCAAGCGGTGACGCTGATGGTGATGATGAAGCTGACGATGATTATGAGTATGCTGTTGATGATGATGGTGCTGATGATGATGATGATGAGCATGAGGATGGGGATGCAGATCAGGCGGATGCTGATGATGATGATGATGGTGATAACGGTGATGATGCTGCTCACTCTGGTGATGATATTGGTGATGATGATGAATGTGATGACGATGATGACGATGACGATGACGATGACGATGACGATGCTGATACCGATGACCATGACGATGATCGTGATGGTGATGATGCTTATGCTGCTGATGACTCTGATGCCGATGACGCTGATGATGCCGATCTCGACGACTCTGGTGATGATGGTGATGCTTATGCGAAGTTGGTCATTCAGCTGGTGATGATGAAGCTGATGCTGAGTATGATGATGATGATGATGATGATGATGATGCTGATGCTGATGATGATGATGATGATGATGACGGCGACGATGATGAGGATTTCGAGGGTCCAGTGTTAGCGATCGGCATGCTGATGTCGTTGGTGATGGCGGTATCCGATGGTAATGGTGATGATTGCGATGGTGTTGGTGAAGGTACGGTTGTGGATGTTGCCAGTGATGATGTTGATGATGATGCTGACGATTCGGAATCGATTCGGATGACGGCGATGTTATTGGTGATGACGGTGATATTGATGCTGGCAAGGCTGCGGATGCTTGCGATCATGGGGATGATGATTCTGTTGTTGGTAGAGATGATTTGGATGATGCTCATAATGATGAGGATGATGAACATGAACATGATCATGGTCATGATCATGCTGATGGTGCTAATGCTGAATACGGTGTTGATGATGATGATGCTATGCTGCTGGTGCTGGTGATGATACTGCTGCTGATGATGATGGCGAGGCTGACGGTGGTGACGTTGATGGTGATATTGATGATGTTGATGATGCTGATGATAATGATGGTGATGACGATGATGATGACGATGCTGATCATGATGGTGGTGATGATGATGATGCTGATACTGATGATGCTGCTGATGATGATGATGCTTATGATGGTTATGATGATGGTGGTAATGGTGTTGTTGAGGATGCTGCTGTTGTTGATGATGATGTTGCTGATGATGTTGGTGTTTGCGGTGGTAGGGGTGATGCCGATGACGATGGCGATGATGTTGGCGATGACGATGAAGAGGAGGAAGAGGAGGAAGAGGAGGAGGAGAGAGGAGGAGGAGGAGGAGGGAGGAGGAGGAGAGGAGGAGGAGGAGGAGGAGGGGAAGGAGGAGGAGGAGGACGAGGAGGAGGAGGAGACGGACGAGAGGAGGAGGAGGGAGGAGGAGGAGGAGGAGGAGGGAGGAGGAGGAGGAGGCGGAGGCGGAGGGGGAGGCGGAGGAGGGGAGGGGGATAAGCAGCCCGCAGCGATTGAGGGGGGGGGGCAGAAACATAAAAAACAACAGTCAAGTTATGGAAACTTCGAGGAGGAGAGGGAGGAGGAGGAGGAGGATGAAGCGGATGAGGAGCAAACGCAGCAGCAGGAGCAGGAGCAGCAGGAGCCGCAGGAGAAGGAGGAGGATGAGGAGGACGACGACGAGGAGGAGAGGGAGGAGGAGGGGGAGGGGAAGGAGGAGGAGGAGGAGGAGGAGGAGGAGGAGGAGGAGGAGGAGGAGGAGGAGGGGTCCGTAGCCATTTTGGCTCAAGTCCGTAGCAGGAGGCTCTGAGGCTTGGGCTTGGTGCGAGGGGTTTGCGGCCCTCACTGCTTACACGTCTACTGAGGTTTCATCCCTCACTGATTGCCATATCACTGTACATCCGCCCCCCTCCATGGGAGATTTCTCTCGCTGGGCGTGCGGGAATAAGAGGTGTGGCTTTCAGCACAACTATGTATCCCGTGCGAGTTGTTACAAATGCGGCTGGCAACCAGGACGTCTCCCTGGGCTGTCGGCCTCGCGGCAGGCTGCTCCGAAGGCCCGTGGTGCCTGGGGGCAGGGGCCCCCACGCGCTGCTCAGAAGCCTGCGGCGCCACCGCTCTCCGACGCCCAGGTCGCCGCCTACGCTCGCATGTCGGAGGAGGACTTCGCAGCCGTCGCTGGCGATCTGCCGGCCAAGGCTCGAGCGAGGGTGGCCAGCAAGCGTGCCCTCGACCATGGGATGCCCCAGACTGCGGCACGCGCGGCCCGCCTCGACGCCGATGTGCTGCAGCAGCAGGTCGCCCAGGCCCAGGCCAAGCTGGACAGGGCCACCAGCCAGGCAGCCAAGGCCATGCAGCACGTCCTCGACTGCCGCGCCGCCCTCGCCGACCTCACGGCGCAGCGCGAGGCCGCCGCCGCCCGTGCCGCCGCGGCGTATAGCGCCTTGGCTCCGCAGGGCGGCGCGGCGCCGCCAGTGTCGGCGAGCGAAGCTTGCAAGCAGATCGAGGCCCTGGTTGCAGCGGTGCAGGCCACGACGGGCGTCGACGAGGAGGCAAGGCGCCTCACCGCGCTGGTCAAGATGCTTCGCGACAAGCTCCCTGCAGAGCCCCCACCAGCAGCAGCACCAGCAGCAGCCCCCGAGGCGGCTGGCGCGGGTGCGAGCGGTGGCAGTGGCGCTGCTAGTGACGCTGATGAGCCCATGGCTGCTGCACCCGACTGGAGTTACTTCACGGACCCCAGTGGTGACTTCTTCTCCGCCTTCGTCGAACCACAAGGTGGCGTCGCTGGGGCTGACGACGAGCAAGAAGGTCCCGCTGCCAAGAAGATACCCAGAGAAGTTTTCGAATCCTTGGTCAAGCAGATGCAAGAACACCATGTCAAGAAGGCCCGCACCGCCTCTCCCGAGGCTGCGGGCCAGCGAAGGCTTTAGCACTATCTTTCGTATCACCACGGCCAACGTGACGGGCCGTGCAGGTTTGGAATGCGTGCTTGGCAGCCAGGATGTCCTCGACGGCGACGCCTTGGCTGTTCAGGAGCACCACTTTGCCCAGGTACAAGCCTGGGAGGCCCGTCTTCGACAGCTGGGGTGGTCGGCCAAAGGGCTTGCGGCCCAGACCACCCCAGCAGGGGGCACCACTGGAGGTCTGTTCCAGATGGTGCGACGCAGTTTCGGCATGGCTGAGCTACCCGATCAGAGTTTCTGTGTGGCCGAGGCGCGAGTCAGTCTTCTTCATCTCTCCGCCCTTCGGCCTGGGGGCATTCTTTGGGCCAGCGTCTACTTCTATGACTCGCAGGGCGTCTCGGCTCAGAACTGGCGCCTACTCACGTTGCTGGGTGGCATTCTGCATCGGTATGGCATGCCCTTCGTGGTCTCGGGTGACTGGAACCTCACGCCAGAGGAGGTGCTCAGCACAGGATGGACCGACACGCTCGGCGCTGACATCGTGGCCCCGTCGTTGGCTACCTGTGTTCGTGGAGCGTCCCGCACGCTGGATTGGTTCGTCGTCTCCCGTGGGCTGCACTACGGCTCCAGCGTCCGCTTGCTCACCGCCGTGGGCACCAAGGACCACAAGCCCGTGCAGATCGAGCTCAAGTCCAGCCGCGTGGAGGTCCAGCTTCCACACGTTCGGGTGCCCAGAATGTTTCCTCGGCTTCGTCCTCACGGCTGCCTTCTTCCCTCTGACCGCTGGGAGTCGGTTCAGACCCTCATCGACGACGGCTCGGACCCCGACACCATCTGGCAGGGCTTCGCCAGTGTCATGGAACAGGAGTTCCTAGAGATATACCAGATCGACGGTAACGACAGCAACCCCTACATCGGGCGTGCCCGTGAGCTGCGCGTGCAGAGGCGCAGGCCTCCCCCGCCCAGGCAGCTGCCCTTCCCCCGCACCTCCAGCGCCGCTGTCTGGTTTCGTGCGCTCAGTCAGGTTTTGCAGGAGCTCTCTCACTGTCAGAAACTCTCTGAGCGAGTTTCAACCCTCCGTGCGTGTCGGCGGCTACGGCACTCCGCGGGTTCCCTGCCGGCCCTTGTGGGGCCGTGGTTGGGCCTTCTGTATGTAGCCGCTGACGTGGACTGGGGCCTTGCCAGCTTCCTCGCGCACGAGGCGCGAGACCTTGCCGCCCAACACCAGAGGATCGGCGAGAAGCGTCGTGATCAGGAGTGGCGAGATTGGGTCCGCAAGCACAGTGCTGCGGGTGGTGGCGCGCTCTTCTCACTCTCCAGGCCTGCTGTTCCCTGGCACTCCAGCCCGTCCTTCGACGAGGAGGGGGCGCCTCGCAGTGCGCCTGCCTCTCAGGAGCAGGAGATGCGCCTGCTTGCGGAGGAGTGGAGTCGGTACTGGTGTGTGGGGGAGTTGGAGGATTCTCTGTGCTGGCCCCAGGACATGGGGCCGCCGCTGCCAGACTTTTCTCTCGCCGACCTTCGTGCTTGCTTGCGCTCTTTCAAGCCAGCCAGCGGAGCTGGCTTCGATCAGATCAGTCCTCGCCAGCTCGACGAGCTCAGCGACGCAGGCCTCGAGTGCTTCAGACAGCTGTTGCTTGCCATCGAAGGTTCATTCACTTGGCCGCGCATGTGGACCAAGATAGTTTTTCTCATGAAGCGCGCAGGCGGGCTTCGCCCAATTGCGCTGCTGCACATCTGTGCGCGCGTCCAAGGACGCCTGCGGCGTCCCCTTCTCCAGCAGTGGCAGCAAGAGAACTTTCGGGATTTCTGGTGGTCGACGTCGGGGAGGGGGTCGGAGCGCCTCGTGTGGATCCAGGCTGCCACTGCGGAGTGGGCTGTCGGGCGCAATCTCACGGCGGGCACAGTGTTGCTCGACCTCCGCAAGGCGTTCGAGAATATCCGACACGGCGTGCTGCTGGAGGCGGCACGTCGCTCCAACTTTCCTTTGAGACAGCTGCGGCTGCTGATCGCACTTTACAGAGCACCCAGGGTGCTAGAGTATGCAGGGATGAGCTCCGCACCCATCTGTACGCAGCAAGCCGTCCTGGCTGGCTGTCAGTTCGCTACTCTGTGTCTGCAGATGGTCGTCTTGGCTCCGCTCGATGCCGTCCAGTCGGCGTTCCCCCGCCAGACTGCTGAAGAAGTGCAGCTGGGGGTGGTGGTAGATGACTTTGCGCTGCACAAGGTCGGCTCGGAGGATCGAGTCCACCAGTGTCTCGATCGAGCCACCGCCATGCTCCACCGCGAGCTGCAGGCCGCGTATCTTCCCGTGAGCCGCCCCAAGAGTCGGCTGCTCGCTTCACACGTTCGGCTGCGGAGGCGGCTCGCCTCTGTCCTTCGCCCTCTGCAGGTTCTCCCAGTACAGAGCGAGCGCAATCTAGGCGTTGATTATGCTGCAGGAGGTGTAATTCGTCGGGTCACCAAGCGTGGCCGCCGCACGGCGGCGGTGGCACGACAGAGAAAGATTACTTCGCTGGCAGGACAGCTCCGAAGGCGAGCTCTCCACAACATGGTCCGTGCGGCCGTCCAGGCCTCCACCTCCTATGGGTCGGGGGTGATGGGGACGACCGACACCGAACTGCGCGAGGCGCGTTTCTTGCAGGCCAGCGTTCAGTCACAGAAGTTGGATGGACGCTCTGTTACGCTTCTCTTGCACATGGCTGGCGTCAAAAAAGTCGATCCTGCCTACAAGTTGTGTGCTGCTCCCCTCCTGCACCTCGCTGCTGCCGTGTGGGAGTCCTGGGTGCCCATCCCTCTCATCCTCGCTGGCCTTGACGGAGCTCACCAGGCCCTTGAGAACACTTCTGTGCCCTGGAGATCCATCCGAGGGCCTTTCACTAGTTGTGCTGCCTCCGCCCGCCGGCTCGGCATCACGTTTGACGGCTTAGTTCTCTCGCACGAGTGCGTCGGCCGCTTCTCGCTCCTTGAGCTCTGTCCCAGGGCCGTCGCGCGGCATCTTGAGCGCATTGTGCAGAGCTGGTGTTGGAAGCGAGTTGCCGAGCATCTCAAGATGCCAGAGTTCGGCAGGGGCCCCATGCTCGCCCCTGTGCTTTCTGGCATGCAACGGCTTGAGGCCCACGAGAGGGCTTACGTCGTCTCCGTCGTTGTCGGTGGTCAGTGGCCTCAAGCCAAGCAAGCCGAGCACCACTTGTCTGCCATCTCGCAGTGTCAGCTGTGCTCTGATTCTCCAGGGACCCTGGCCCACAGGCACCTGGCCTGCCCTGGGCACGCCGAAGTCTTTCAGATGGAGACTCCAGCCGTGGCCTCTTCCTTGGTTCAGAACCTCGGACACCCCCTCGTCCGTCTTCTCGCCGAGAGGCTGCTGCTGCCGCTGCCTCCCCCCCCGCCTGCTCGCCCTGTTCCTCCCGACGAGCTTTGGCTCAAGGGGCATCCTGGTCTGCTGGACGGAGACCTCTTTTTGGACGGCAGCCTCCTGGACGGACACCTGCCGCCAGAGGCACATAGTCTTGGATGGGCCGTGGTCGCCCTGCACGACGACAGGCCTGACCCTGTCGCTGTCCTGGCTGGCGGCCTGCCTCCTGGTCTCTACGATACCGACGCTGTAGAGCTCTGGGCGCTCCTCCGAGCTCTGCGGCTGGCTCTCCCCAGTGCCACGTTTTGGACCGACTCGCAGTTCGTTCATGATGGAGTCTTCAGGCGTGGCAAGCTCTACTGTCTCTCGGCCAAAGCCGCCTGGGCAGATCTCTGGCGCCAGGTGTGGGCCTTGATCGAGGATCGTGGTGGGGTTGAGGCTCTTCGGTTGTGCAAAGTCAAGGCCCACACCACGGCGGCCGATCTCGAGCGAGGTCTTGTCACCTCCAGGCAGCGCGTTGGCAATTCGTACGCCGACGCCACTGCCAAGGAAGCTGCCGAATTCACTCGTGCCCCGATTTTGTATCGAGATGCCTACGCCGCTCAGGCGAAGGTGCTCAAGTTTTTGACGGTTTGGGTCGGCAGAATCGGCTGCAAGATGGCCGACCTAGACTGTCAGCATGTCACGTCGCGCAGAGTGCGCGAAGGCCGTGTCGCCCTGTCTGTGGAGCCGCCTCCTGTTGTTGTGCCGCCCATCGTCTCCCGAGCCGACGTGGCGCTCGCCGCTCTCAGGAGAGATGGGCATCCCTCCCACCAGGCCTTCCCCATCCACCTCGGGAATGGGGTCACTGGCATGGTCTGTGCTGTCTGCGGCGTCGGAGGCGTCGCGCTCTCAGCCTCTTTCAGGGCGATGTGCAACCTCCGTCCCAGCGCGTGGGGCGCGCGTGTTTTGCGAGGCCTCGCGCAGGGCAAATATCTTCAAGGCTCCACCTGGGTGCCTCTCGCCGAGCCCTGGCGACCTGGTCTTCTCGTCGCCAGCGGGCAGGCGCTCCGCCCGCTTTAGTTTTGGGTGAGGGGGGCCCCGTCGCTGGCCCCTGGCAGGTCTTCGGCCTTCCTGCCAGGGTGACAAAAAGGTCCTCTCCGAAGGGCCCCCCTCCCCGTCTTTTCTTTTCCCGAGGACGGAAGGACCTCTCCCCCTTTCGCCCCTCAGCACGTGCGCAGGTGGAGGAGGAGGAGGAGGAGGAGGAGGAGGAGAAGACGGAGGAACTGGCGTAAGCCAGGATGCATGCGCGATGCTGCAGCTCAGTGAACCTCTCCGTCCCACGTCCCCTGCTCTCTGGACGCCCGAAAGGGGTACGGAAACCATGGGCACAATGCCGAGCAACAATTGGGCACGCTGCACGAGCGCTGCTGCAGCTCGGTGACCCTCTCCGTCCCAAGTCTTAAGTCGGGCCCTGTCCCCCTATAGGGGATTTTCGACGCAAAATAAGAAATGCCCCAAAAACGGTCAAGAAAAGAATCCCCAAATAGTCTGGGGAGTGTTTTTTTGATTTTTCGTTGAAAATCCCCCTGTAGGGGGACAGGCCCGACTTGACCCAAGTCCCCTGCTCAGCAGTCACACAGTGCCCCCTCTCGCTGCGGGCGGCGCCTGCCCGAGAGACGAGCACCGCATGGTGGCCCGCCGGTCGGGCGACGGCCCCGCTTTCGAAGAGGGCTTGCCTCGCGTCTCCTCCTCCTCCTCCTCCTCCTCCTCCTCCTCCTCCGTCCCCTCCTCCTCCTCCTCCACCTCCTCCTCCTCCTCCTCCTCCTCCTCCTTCCCCTCTCCCTCCTCCTCCTCTTCCTCCTTCCTCCTCCTCCTCCTCCTCCTCCCTCCTTCCTCCTCCTCCTCCTCCCGTCTCCTCCTCCTCCTCCTCCCCTACTCCTCCTCTTGTTCCTCTCGTCTCCTTAACTCCTTCTTAATCCTACGTTGCCATTCCCCCCCCTCCGCCTACCTCTCCGATCCTCATCCTAGCTATCCTCCTCCTCTGGTACTCCTCCTCTAACAAAGAGGGCGGCCCCCGCTCCCTCAAACCTCGTCCCCAGAGCCGATCAATCATCGACTCGCCCGTACCTCAGCGGACCTCCGTCCTTCCCCCCACCACTCCCTCCTCCTCTCACCTTCCTCGCAACCCCCTTCTCCTACCTCCGGGCCCTCCGACCGCCCATCCCCTTCGGGCAACTCCTCACCCCCCTCGGCTCCTCCCCTCCCCTCTTCCCGGAGCGTGTTCACCTCCTCCTCCTCCTCCTCCTCCTCTCCTCCTCCTCCTCTCCTCCTCCTCCTCCTCCTCCTACTCCTCCTCCTCCTCCTCTTCCCTCTCCTCCTCTTACCTCCTCCCCCTAACTCCCCCTCCTCCCTCTCCTCCCCTTCTCCTCCGCATCCATTCTCCTCCTCCTCCTCCTCCTCCTCTCTTTTCCCTCCTCCGTCCTCCCCTCCTCCTCCTCCTTCTCCGCCTCCTCCTCCTTCTCCTCCTCCTCCCCTCCTCCACCTCCTCCCCCCCCCCTCTTCTACAGGAGGAAGATTTCAAAAGACCCCAAACACTGTGGAGACCCATGCCAAGAGACACCCTGCTTGATCCCAGGGCACCCTGGGCTTCTTGGGTCTCGATGGTTCTGCCACAGCAAGCGCGAGACGCTCCCACGCCCAAACGCGATGGACGTCCTGAGGTCTCGGGGTGGGGTTTCTGGTGGAAGGTTGCTTGCGGTCGGGCCCCCACTGCAGGATCGCTTCTTGAGGAGAGCTGGAGACGCGCACGAGACCGCAGGGAGGCATCTGAACATACAGTCGGGGCCTTGAAGAAGGAACCCTTTCGGTTGGGGAGGGGCTCCGCGTTCCTCAAGTGTTTCACAGCTTGCCTCAGGTTTTCCTTATGTTCTCGATAGCAAATCGAGGTTGAACTTATGGAAAACAGGGGCCCCGTTCCTTATTTTGGGTCCCTTAGGTCAACGCCCCGACTGTAGCGATCGGTGGCGGCGGCGGCGGCGGCGACAACGACGCCTCCGAGGCCGCCGCCGCCGCCGCACGCGCACGCGCACGCCCCACCGGGGGAGGCGGAGCGGGGCGCGCCCGCCGCGTGCCCGCCGGCTGGCCGGGCAGGCGCCCAGTGGTGCGCTCGGCGGCCCTGGGCCCACTGTAAAACGACGCGAAGATCGGGACAACATCGGACAACGGCCTCAACGGCCAACGGCACAAATCAACGGCCTCAACGGCCTCGGAATCAACGGCCTCCACGGCCAAGGGCACAAGTCCAGCACAACATGAGGCCTGGGAGAGAGGGAGGGCAGGCGGGCGGAGAGGGGCGGGGAGACGGGAGACTGCTCGAACGCGTGGCGTGCGCACCCTCGATGTCCAGCCAACTATTTCTATAAAACGACACGAAGATCGGGACAAAATCGGATCGGGATAACTCGAAATCTCTGAGAATCGGCGGGTTTGGAGGATGTATCGGGCGCCGCGGCCGCTCCGGAGCGTTCCGGAACGCTCTTAGAGCGCTCCGGAACGCTCTGGAGCGATTTATCCCGATCCTAGCCCTGTTTTGCACTGGGAGCCGCTGGAGCTTGTTGCGGGCACAGCCGGGACCCTTGTGCGGGCAATAGTTATATCCACATGCAGTGCGTCTTGGAGTCTTGGGCTCTCTTCCCCAGAAACCGTAGACGCACTGGATATGGATAAAAAGCTGGCCCCAAGAGGCTTGATGTTATCCATATCCAGTGCGCCTCGGCGTTGCGGCACCTCCTTCCCGAAAAGTCCAAGACGCTCTGGATATGGATAAAAGTACTGCCCGCACCCAGGTGAGGCGACCCGGTTCGTAGTAGGGCTCAGCATCGTTTCACCGACCCCCATCCCCATGCACATCCCCTTCGAGACCCCCACCAAATTACCACCCCAGGCGGGAATACACCCCTCGAAACCCGAAGGGAACGGCCTAGATTCCCATCTAGGAGGGTACATCGGCCAGTTTGGCCCAGGCCACGCCGCTGGGGATGAGGGTCGGATAAACGATGCTCAAGGGCCCTGGAGCCCCTAAGTTGGCCAGAATCACTAAACCAGCTCTTCCGTAGCTAGTGTTTTTCGGGTGACGGCATTTCCGGCTAGTGGAACAAGGCCTTGGGGGCGCCTCTCAGTGGACATCACGAAACCAGGTCCCACGAAACCCAGATCTGCCAACGCCCGATTGTTCACCGCCCACCAAACCACCCCAACCCAACCCGGAGGTCCAAGTTTACTCTCGATCTCATATGCGGGGGGTAGGGGAGCATCGAAAACAAAAACGCATGTGGAACCCGTACCCGCCCCCCCCCAAAAACCCGAACTTCGGGTCTTCGGGTTGGGCTGGCGGGGGTGGTCTGGTGTGTAGTCTCAAGTCGGGCCTGTCCATCTACAGGGGGAATCTTTAGAAATGGTCAGCAAAAAATGATCGGGGGCGATTTTGTGAGCATTGTTGGAGTACTTTAGGGTATTTGCGTTGGGTGTGTTTTATTTTTCGCCAATGGTCGGGGGGCGATGTTTTGAGCATTGTTGGAGTATGTTAGGGTATTTTGTGTTGGGTGTGTTTTGTTTGTCGCCCAAGGCTCCGCCTGTAGAGGGGACAGGCCCGACCGAACTGTAGTCACATTGTGGCCTGGGGAGGGCCGAGAGGGCAGGGCCCCGAGAGAAGCCTGGGCCCGAAGGGGCCGCAGGCAGAGGAGGGACAGGAGGAGGGGGAGGAGGAGTGTAGGAGGAGGAGGATGAGTGATTAGGAGGAGGAGGAGTAGGATTGAGGAGGAGGAGGAGAGACGGAGGAGGAGGAGGGGAGGAAGGAGGAGGGGGAAGGGGGGGAGGAAGGAGGTGGAGAAAGAGGAGGGGGGGTAGGGGATGGGGAGGGGGAGGTGGAGGAGGAGGGGTAGGGAGGAGGAGAGATGTAAGTGAGGAGGAGGAGGAAGGGAGGAGGAGGCGGAGGAGGGAGAAGGAGGAGCAGGAAGGGAGGAGAGGAGGATCAGGTGAGAGCAGGGAGGATGAGAGGAGAGGGGAGGAGAGGAGTGAGGAGGCGATGAGGGTGGAAGGGGGGGGAGGAGGGGGGGGTGGACGGATATCAGGGGGTGGCGAGATGGGTGGAGAGAGTAGGAACGGCATAGGTATGATAAAGAGAGGTAGACTTGTCCTCATCTTGAGAGTGTCGCAGAGGTACTTGCTTTTGTTCCCTGCTGTAAGGGGGTCTTCCGTGCTTGTTTTGGGGGGTTGGGTGGGGGATACCCTTGCACCTCTATGCGAATGTCCGTACTCTTCCCTTTGCTTCTCATCGTCTCTTCTTCCTCTTCCAAATGATGGGTGCTCCCGCCTCCTTGCCTCTCTCCACACCGTCCCTTTCCGTCCCTCCTCTCCTCATCCGCTCTCCTCCTCTCCTCCTCCTCCTCCTCCTCCTCCTCCTCCTCCTCCTTCTCCTTCTCCTCCTCCTCCTTGCCGCCATCGCAAATAGTGCTTCCCTTAGGGAGGTGCGCTATTGTATTTTGCAGCAAGAGGATGTTGTCGGTGCTCTGGGGACTCCCCGCGGGTGTGTACGCAAGGGATTGCATGATAGCATCGAGTGGGATATTATTGCGCAGGTTTCTTTGAATCTGGGAGTCAGCATCTTATTAGAACTATGCCAGTGCGTGGCTCTAAAACCTTGGAGGAACTGGGAGCTGTAAGTGAACCGTTCTTGGCGACGTGTAGCATGATTCAAGGCTTAACGTCCTGGAGCACGGTTTGCGAAATGTATGACCCGTTCAAGTACGGCCAAGATCAGTCGGGACCACCAGCAAATTTCTCATCGCAGATGCATGGACGACTCATCGTAAAGTGTAGTTGGTTCCAGGAAGATGATTGCATATTCATTGTCATATTGCCTGGCAGATACGGCAGATGACCTTGAACATGTAGAGTTGCAATTTGCCCCACCGTCGTGTGTCGTGTGCTCGCATCATGGTGATGCGAAGGAGACCGCCAGGGGTGTAGTGCAAGCTCAGCTCTAGGCGAGCTTCCTTCGGAGTCGGCGAGGGAGGCGGACGGCGCACGGCCTGTGCGATGCGGCCCAAGAAGGGGCTTGGGCAGTCCAAGCTTCACGCCAGGGTGGTCCGCTTCGCGAGGGCGCCCAAGTGGTGCAGGGTCAGTTCAAGGCTGGAGCGCCTGGGAGCTCAGGCGGCAGGTACGTACGCCGGGCGACGAAATGTATACGTATCCACGCCTCCTTGGCCGGGCGCTTCCTGGGCCCAGGAGCTGTGTATACGCCCTCCTGGTCAAGCCAGGACGGCGTGGCGTATGCACCGCTGCTGGGCTGAGGATGGGCCGGTCATGGAGCAGTGGATACGTACGGTAGGTTTGCGTCGTGTCGACCAGCGGCGACCCCAGCGCGGACGTTCAAGGTTGAACGCCGCCGGCGACCCAGAATCGGTCGATGTTGAACGATCGGACATTGCGGAGACGGCTGATCGTTCAAGGTTGAACGATCCAGCGCGGTGTCAGGAACCAACGCCAGGGTCGACACGGCACGGACCTGCAGTATAGATTTCGTCGCCCTCGTACGGGCAGCCCATCCACAGCATTTGCTCAACAGAGTCGACGTGGACCGGCGGCGGTCTGCAGCGCTGGAGGGGCAGGCCTACATGCTCCACGTCGCTGCTGGCCGTGTGGGCGCAGAGGCAAGACTCTGGTTGTAGCATCAAGTCGTGCATGTCCCTCTACAGGGGGAATGTTCAAAAATAGTCAAAAATAGTCAGTGGGCCATTGTTCTTCTATGTTTGGTTGTGTTTTTCTTATTATTTTCTATGCTTCGTCCAAAATCCGCCTGTCGGAGGACATGCCCGACCTCGTTGTAGCAGTGGTTCGCGCACCCGCACATTCGTCAGTCCGTGTATCGGGCGTGGCCTGTGGTGCTGCGGCGATTGGAGGCTATGCAACCAGAGGGGGCTGTCCAGGTGGGCTCGAGGGCCCAGGGCGGCCACCATCCTCACGCCCAGTTCGAGCGTAGCTGGCACTCAGAGAACCCCCGCCACGTTCATCCTTCTGACGAGATCATGTGGCACTTCCCGGATGAATTGTGTCATGATGGCGTTGATTTCGCTGATTGTTGGGTAAGTTAGCAGGAGTGTTTGGTTGACTTGTTTGATTGTTCGCTGTCATGGCGTAATATGCAGGAGTTTTCCGTTCATTTCGAGAAGTCCGCGGCAGCAGCACATTGGCAGAACACAGCGCTGCATCTCTGCGGCAGTTGGCTTGCAGGACGGTGTGGATACTTTCTTTGCAGCGGCTGCTTCGCTATCCCGAGGTGATTCCTAGATAACGGCGGTTTGCCGAGATCATGGTCTCCAGATGTGCTGGGGATCTTGGTATCGCGAGTGTCGAGCAGCAACCTCCACGAAGATGGTGTGCCATAAGTATCCTCGGTGTCAAGGCCAGGTCGAGACGCTGTATCATCGCAGTTGGGGTTGATGCGGGGGCTATCGGCGATTCGATGATCTACTCACAGCTGCGATGGCGCAGCATGAGGTCGACCAGGCCTCCTGGCTGCGAGGTTCGGTACCGCGGGAACGGACAGCAGTCTCGGCCCCTGCTGTGCAGGAGGTGGGAGTGGTGCTTTGTTCAACGGCGTCTCCGACGGCGCCCTCGGCGGGGGCACCCAGTCGCAGCCAGTGGCTCGCCATCGCTCGGACGTCCATTCACTGTGTTTTTTTTCGGTTTCGTGCGTGTTTTTTCGCCAAATGATCAAGGATGCTCCTCGATGGTCCTCGCCGAAAACAAATGCACACGTCCGAGCGATGCCAGGGTGGTCGTGTTTGGCGACGCAGCAGGATGAGCGGGCTCGAAGGATCCACGTCTCCGTCGTGTCGGTTGGGCTTTTTTTTCCGATGTGCGGCGAGAGGGGCTTGGCCGGTGGGCGCCGGCTGCGAAGCGTCCACCTGGCTGCCGCGGGGCACCTCGCAGAGCTCCCGGTTCGGCGACGCACCACGCGGAGCGGGCTCGAAGGATGCATTGGATGCTCGTTTTGGGGGACCTTCCTGGGGCCCACCCAACGGATCTGTTCGGCTCAGGTTCGACTCAAGTTCGACTGAGGTTCGACTCAGATTCGACTCAGATTCGACTCAGCATCGACTCAGGTTCGACGCAGGTTCGACTCAGGTTCGACTCAGCTTCGACGCAGCTTCGACGCACGAGTGGAACGAGTGGCTCCAGGAAGATCCCCAGAATGAGCATGCAAGATCCACGTCTTCGCCGTGGTGGTTGCGGTCTCGTCCTGATGTGCAGCGAGGAGGGCTTTGACCATTCAGGGTGTGGTGCTGGGCCCTCTGCCTGGAGGCCAGTCTGTTGCCAGAGGTGACTTGTACATGCTGCCGATGTCCTCCAGATGGGCCGCCCGCCGTGCAGTGTACGTCAGTGGCAACCAGACGCAGGAACATAACGGATTGCATGCACCGAAGCGTTCTGCTCCGAGCGGTGAGCTCGCAGAGAATTCATGGGCACACGTCGGAGAGGTGTTTCGCGCCACAGGCGTGCTGGGCATATGTTGTGGTTCAGTTTTGCTTGCCAGCTTCTACCTACCTCGGAGAGGTGTTTCGCGCCACAGGCGTGCTGGGCATATGTTGTGGTTCAGTTTTGCTTGCCAGCTTCTACCTACCTGCTGCTGGCGTGGTGACCACGGGCATTCCTTGGCGGCGCGCAAAAGGGGGTAGGGGGAGGGGGAAGGCTTCTTAGAAGCGCCCTGCTTCTTAGATGGCCTCGGCCTTACGTCTATAGAGAAGGCCCGCGCCTTCTAAGAAGCAGGGGTGCTTCTAAGACGCCTGCCCCCCTCCCCCTACCCCCCTCTGCGCGCCGCCAAATTCCGAGCTGGCCCGTGCGCGGGAACGCCATGGCCGATATCGTGGCAGGCGCGGCGGCTCCAGCGGCACGCCTGCCCGAGCAGGCGCGGGCTCGAGCTGGTCTGGTCGAGCATCGCGCCGTCCCGGTGCGAGCGTGGCAGCTTCGCGCAGCTGCCGGCCTCGATGGGGCCGCCGAGGAGGAGCGGGGTGCAGCAGAGGAGGTGGTGCTCGCAGGGAGGGTAGCTTGCCTCCCCCTCCTCCTCCTCCTCCTGCTCTTACTCCTCCTCTCTCCTCCTCCTCCTCCGCCTCCTCCTCCTCCTCCTCCTTCCTCCTCCTCCTCCTCCCTCCTCCTCCTCCTCTCCTCCTGCTCCTCCTTTTCCTGCTCCTCCTCCTCTCTCCTCCTCCTCCTCCCCTCCTCCTCCTCCTCCTCCTCCTCCTCCCTCCCTCCTCCTCCTCCCTCCTCCTCTCCATCCTCCTCCTCCTCCTCCTCCTCCTCCTCTCTCCTCCTCTCTCCTCCTCCTCCTCCTCCTCCTCCTCCTCCTCCTCCTCCTCCTCCTCCTCCTCCTCCTCCTCCTCCTCCTCCTCCTCCCCTTCCTCCCGTTCCTCCTCCTCCCCCTCCTTCTTCTCCTTGACAGCCTGTCTGGCTTCCGCCGATCCCCGAGGCCTTTCTGCGCTGTCCAGCAGCCGTGCGCGGGACGATTCGGGGCGTCGGTGCCGCAGGCGTCGAAGTTTTTCGTCGATCTCGGGGTGCCGTTTGCTGAAGGGCTTCGCCCTGCTACGAGCTCGTGGCCTTGAACGGCTCCCTCAGGACCCTGCTTGTGCTCTTGTAGGCCATCATGTGGATGCCACGAGCTGGGTGGACACTGCAACATATTCTCACTTCTGGAACGGTTTTGAGCAGGAGGTCTGCGACCATGCCGTCTATTAGCGGACTTGGTCGTCTTACGTCGGCACGCTGTCGCGGACGTTGCCGTGGGGCCGCGGCCCCAGCGCGCCGTCCCCAGGGGCCGGGCCCCTGGGGTCCGCTGGATGCGCGTCCGTTCCGTTCCGTTCCGTTCCACTGGACCTTTGCCCAGGGGACGGAGTTGCACATCGCTGGGCTATGGGTGCGCGGGTCTCGCAGAGTGAGGCAGCCCAACGTGTGCGGAACGTTTGAGAATCAGCAGCTGTTGGCCTTACGCAACGAATGTCCGATGAGGGCGACCCCCCACGCCGGTTCTTCAACCAGACTCAGCGTTTTGTTGTGGCCCAACGTCTTCAGCAGGGCTGCGAAGGCTGAGCGAGCAGGTGAGGGGCCCCCACCCAGTGTGAGGGCCTTCGAGATGCCACCACCGTCCCAGAATTGTTACATGCTCCGTGTGTGGATCGTGTATTAAACATGCAGGGATTCAGTATCAAAAATAACGATGACATCATGCATACATGTATTCATAAATCAGTCATGTATTACAAATCCGATATATATATATGTATATATATATATATATTAAATAAACGGTGTATTGAAAACTGCCCTGTACCTTCCCTCCTCCTCCCTCGCCTCTTCTCAAGAAGGTGGCAGCGCAGGCGGCACGTCTTCGGGCCGGTTTCCCCAGCCGTCCGCCCGTGGCAGCCAGGCAGGAGCCGAGCACGCCAAGAGGGAAGCCGCCGCCGAGAGCGAGAGAGAGCCCTTCCTCGCCCGAGCCTTCCCCTTCTCTCCTCCCCTCGCTCCCTCCCTTTTCGGCTCTGCTCCCTCCTCCTCCTCCTCCTCCTCCTCCTCCTCCTCCTCCTCCTACCTCCTCCCTCCTCCTCCCCTCTCTCTCTCCTCCTCTCTCCTCCTCCTCCCTCCTCCTCTCCTCCTCCTCATCCTCTCCCTCCTTCTCCTCTCTCCTCCTCCTACTCCTCCTCTTTCCTCCTCCTCCTCCTCTTTCTCATTTTCTCTCCTCCTCTTCTTCCTCCTCTTCTTTCCTCCTTCCTCCTCCTCCTCCTCCTCCTCTACCTCCTCCTCCTCCTCCTCCTCCCTCCTCCTCCTCTTTCCTCCTCTACCTCCTTCTCCCTTTGCTCCTCCTCCTCCACCTCCTCCTCTTCTTTCTTCCTCCTCCCCCTCCTCCTCCTCCACCTCCCCCTCCTCTCCCGACCGGCGGCCCTCACTCCGCCCTCCTCCTCCCTCCCTCCCCCCCCCCCCGTCGGCGGCGGCGGCGAGGTGGGCGCGTTGGCCGCCGCTGGCCACGCCTTCTTCCCACAACCTGAACAAGACTCCCCCCCCGTGGCCCCGAGAGGCCCCCCCCCCACGCGCCGAGGTGCCCCCCCCCCCTCGCGCTCGCCCCCTCGGCGCTCTCGCAGGGGCCCCGACGGGAGGTCTGTTGGCCTGCGGGGGCCGCCGCCGGGCCCCGTGGGCCGTCACAGCACCTGCCCGCGATGAATCTGCACTCACGAAATGGGTACTGAAAGAATGGGTACAATGCCCAACAGCGGATCTTGTTCATTTTGAACAGGGCTCGCTGTCCACGCCGCGGCGGCTTGTGTCCAGTCGAGACAGGAGGCCGCCTGCCCAACAGCGGCCGCTGTTGGTTTGGGACAACATTTGCTGTTGGGCATGGTACCCATTCTTTCGGTACCCATTTCGGGCGTCCAAAATGAAGGTCCGGTGGATGTCGGGGCTCAAGAGGCGGGGGCCAATGCAAACGGGGGTCCCACGCGCTCCCAGGCGCTCCCACAGTCGGATCGCCAGGTCTTGCAGGATCCTGCAGAGCCAGGGTCGCATTGGCCCAGGCTTGGGTGCAGGAACCTGCAGGATCCTGTGGGAGACATTGCAGGATGCTGTAAGGCCTGACTGACCTGGGTCTGTATTGACCAGGGTCAGTAGATCTCCGAGGATGGGTCGAGGCCTCCGGCAGTCCACTCTGCAACACATCACGAGACATAAGTAAAGGACAGAAAAGCGTAAAAGCGAAGGACCCAACCATACGCAATTGTGAATACCGTCGTTGTTAGTATCGCCTTCGGTGGATCTCCTTATGGGGCCACGAAGCGCGTGAAGAGTGTGCTGAAATGGGGCAGGACGGAGCTTCTTATGGGGCCACGAAGCGTGTGAGGGGTGTGCCACAATGGGGCGGCGCCGCCATGTGGACTGCGCCACTGGGACCTTAGGTGGAGCTCCCTATGGGGCCACGAAGCCTGTGTGGGGTGTGCCAAAATGGGGCGCCGCCGCCATGCAGACTGCGCCACCTGGACTTTAGTTGGAGCTCCCTATGGTGCCACGAAGCGTGTGTGGGGTGTGCGCAGCGGCATCGCGCCCAGACTGCCGCGCGTTGCCGCACTTCCCCGCGGGGTCTTGGCGCGTGATGGACAGCTTGCGCAGTGCTGCCTCCAGACAAACGTCGACAAGATGACGGCGCTGAGCGGGACAGTGACAGGCGGTGCTCTATCGGGCACCCAGATGGCGCCCCACCCCGCGATGTGCTATAGGCCATGAGCGAAGCTTGTGCTCAAGGTGCGGACTTGCTCTGGCTGGCCGACGCAGCGGTGGAGAGCCAGCGTCTGTGCAAAACGGTGCCGTCGACACTACTAGTAGTTACGTGCGCGTCGCATTTGCGCATGGTTGCATGGGCTGCCGAGCTCCAGGGCGAAGCTCCGCTGGGCTGCAGTGTGCAGCACATTCGCCGCGTCGCGGCGGTGTGTGCGCGCGCGTCTGCACAGCGTGGTTGGTTGAGCGCGTGGGCTCTAGCGCACCAGGCAGCTGGCGTGCCGTGGCAGGGCGACCAAGATATACTCTTGAGAGGCATCAGGCTCGGCACCGCAAAGTGCCAGACGCCCAGATTGCCTAGGCAAAAGGTGGATCGCCAGTTTTTGCGGCGCTCGCTCCGCCATGCGCTATCGCTCCAGCGACAGCGGTGGTACATCATCGCAGTCTTGGCATACAACTTCCTGCTGCGAGTGCCGTCTGAGTTGCTTGCGCAGTGCAAGCGTGATCTTGCGCAGGTCGTTGGGGGGCGTTTGATATATGGCTCCATCTGGCGAAAGCAGCGGGTGGATCTGTGCACCCTTTGTTTTCCGTTGCTTGTGCGGCACAGATGAAGGCATCTGTTTGCACACTTGGCGTCCTGCGTGGGACCGTGCGATTGCAGCTAGGGGCCTTCCGTTCAGCGGGTATACGCCTGCGACGTGGACGGCCGACTTCCGGCGCCACTTGCAAGCCATCGGGGTCGGTAGCCCCGAAGATTGGTTTGGGCACGATGTCCGGCGCGGAGGTGCGAGCGACGTTTGCGCTTCCTCCGGAGTCGAAGCTACGCCCTCCCGTGGCGGCTGGCTTTCTGTCACGTCCGCGCGAGCGTGCGCCTCGGGCGACGAGGTGGCAGCCGGTTTGCTCGCGCAATGGGTCATCGATGATTTGGGCCCAGAGAATTGAGCGCAGCCACGGGGGCGCGCTTACCCGCCGCGCCGTGGCCACTCCCCCTTGTCTGTTCCATTGGCCTTGCGGCCGGGGCGCGACCTCGCGCGCGCTACTTGGCCAGTGAAGAAGAGAGCGTAGAGGAGGAGGAGGCCAGGCGCAAGAGCTAACACGGATTCGCAATAAAGCGTAGTTTGCCCCCCTCTCCCTCTTGTTCTCTCCGCGGCCGCCTGGGTCACAGGGGGAACCGTTTGTCCCACCCTCCCACCCTGCTGTCTCCCTGTGGCGCAGCTTGCGGGGGGCCAGGGTGCGACCTCGCGCGCGCGACTTGGCCAATGAAGAAAAAAACTCGCAGGAGGAGGTCAGGCGCATGAGCTAACAGCGCCATGGGACGGAATGGGTGGGATGGGCCAGGGTGTCAGATAAGGCGCGAGCGAGCCTAAGTTGTCGCCCGCCCTTCTCCCTCCCCCTCACCCTCTTCCCCCCCCATCACTCCAGTAAGATTGTCCGGTCATTGTCCGTCGGCGGGGGCCTTCGCCACGGCTGGGCGCAGCTCGACAATCTGTGCGTTTGCACCCTGGGGGTGTCCATGGACGGATCTGCCGCCGTTGTTTCACTCGCCTGGTCCGATCTTGCCCCCCAATTCGACTCACCCCCTCACTCCTTCCCTCTCCCTCGTCGCCCCCTCTCCCTTTCCCCCCTGCACCCCTCCTTCTGCCCCAACAACACTCTTCCCCAAGAGACGAGGTTCCCCCCGAGTCCCGAGAGTGGGTTTGCCAGGCGTGCAGACGATTTGTTCATACTCAAACGCGTTGGTTTCGCACGCCATGCGGCTCGCGTATATCCCCCAATCGTACCTCGATCGGTGCCGTCAAACTGCTTCATCAAGACAGAGCAGCGCAGTCGCAGGTGATTATCGTTTCCATGTTTCGGATGTTTCGATTATCGATAACGCACCCCCGCTTTTCTTTCAGCCCGTTCCTCTTCTTTCTTGTCATCATCGGCACGCGCCGGTTCCCGAGTGGCACGCGCACGGCTCCGACGTTCATTCGTTCACTCCCCCTCCCCTTCCTCCTCCTCCTCTTCCTCCTCCTCCTCCTCCTCTTCCCCACTTCCCCCTTTACCTCCTCCTTCTCCTCCTCCTCCTCCTCCTCCTCCTCCTCCTCCTCCTCCTACCTCTTCCACCCTCTGTCCCCAGCCCGCGCTTCGCTCGTGCCTTGCGCCTTGGCCGTCCCCGGGCCTACGGGGCTTGAGTGCGGCTGCTGGTCCCGAACTCGGCTGGCCCGGCGTGCCCTCTTGGCCCTGGTGGGGCCGAGGTGGCCCGTGCAGCTCCCAGACATGATTGCGTCGTAAAGCAAATCAGGACGGAGGTTTTTCGCCGTTTTCGGCCTCTACAGGCCCTCGTTGGGCCCCAGGACCGTCAAACAACGATTCAGGATGAGAAACCGGCCCCAGGGAAAGGGTCGGGACTTCAGGGGGCGCCGTCCTGAAGAAATTGGGACGTCGCATGTCTGGGTTTGGGTCCTGAGCCACCTCGACGGTGAGCCAGCGAAACTTGGAAGCCGGGGGTCTGAGGTGGCTCAGCACCTGGTTCTGGCGAACAGGAAGGGGGGGGGGTTCGAGGTCTAGGTTCGAAAAGGTGTTCTTACTATTTGTCGCTGCCTCTGGGGGCCCCCAAGAGGCCCCAAGAAGCCTCCAAGAGGTTTCCAGGAAGCCCCTCGAGGCCCCTTAAGGGGGCCCAAAGACTGCCTAATGAGGCCCCGAGATGGTCGGAGACGACCCGTGGCTCGAAGACTGCCCAACAGGGCGCAAATTTTGTCGGAGACTCCCCGTCAAAGTGGCACAGCGTCAAACGGGCAACACGGGAACCAGCATAATGCGCCTTAAAGCCGCACAGCGTCAAACGGGCAACCCGGGAATCAGCATTTATGCACCCTATAGGCAATCTCTTCTTTGTTTTTCTCTTCTTGGCAAGTCACGCCCATTTCTCCTCTCAGGTCGGGGTTGGGGAAAATATCAGGTGCTCTGCCTCCAGGGTCGTTTTCGGGACCTGGGACTGTCGAAAACGGATCTGGGGAGGAAAAACTCACCCGATGGCACCTTGGGGGGCCTGGGGACCGATTTTGAGCGGATTTGGGGTCATCCCCCCTCTGGATCCATTTTCTCGTGGCCCAGCCAGGTCAGGCACCCCTGCCGCCTCCAAAGCAAGGTTCGTTTCAGCGACTTTAGTTTTCAGGGCCTCAGGGAGTTCCTGTGTTGAGTTGACGCTCTGGTGGTGCCTGCGGTCTCCTTGGCCTGGGACCAGGCAGTGGTGGGTGCGGTCCATAGGATCGAAGTCCTGAACGCCATCACAGCACCGGTCCGACACCGCACCCGCAGGACTCGTCGACACCACAGCAGTCGACATCCTTGGGAAACGCGACCTTTCGAACCTAGGGCCGTCTCGAAGAAGAAAAAGCGGCATAGCATACTTTTCGCTCCGCGCGGGTTTCGTGACACGGGGGGTCGCATCGGGCGCGCGCTCTGGCACGCTCTCGGAGCATTCTGGCACGTTCTCTGAGAAGGCCGCGGCGACCGAGCCATCCTCCAGAAGCGCCAGATCTCACAGATTCCTGATGGATCTTCTCGTCGAAGAAGAAACTGCGCCAGCAGCAGAAACTGTTGGCGCTCCGCGCGGATTTCCTGGATGTGCGCCGGACCCTCTGGCGGCGCCTCCAGCGCCGCCCCTGGCGCACTCCGCACGCCAGAGAGGGGGGGGGTCCAGCGCAGATCCAGGAACTCTGCGCGGAGCGCAACACGTGTTTGTTCCTGGCGTTTTTCTTCCTCTATCTCGGGATCCCGCCACGTGGGTGTGTGCCCCCGGGTGTGTCTGTGAGTTCCATCGGCTTTTGCACCGAGCCGCCCCCAAACAGGTGCTTGGCATCGCTCGGGCGTGTGCATTTTTCCTTCGGCGAGGGCCATCGAGGAGCATCCTTGATCCTTTGGCGAAAAAACCACGCACGAAACCGACAAAAAACATTGGGCATGGCCGTCCCAGCGATGGCGAGGGTGCGCCCCGGCCGCCGGCAGCACTCCCCATGCTTGGCCGCCAGCCCGCCGCCAAGGAATCGAGTAGAGGAGGAGGAGGAGGAGGAGGAGGAGGAGGAGGAAGAGGAAAGGCGGGAGGAAGAGGAGGAGGAGGCCGGTCGGTGGGGCATGCGGGGGGCATTTGCCTGCGGCAGCTCGGTGCACCAGCGGGGCGAGCTCGTGCCCCCCCTCCGGGGCCCCCCTCCCTCTGCAGGATCCCGACCCTCGTCCGCTCCGCGGCGCCCGAGACGTCCTCCCGTCGGGCCGGACGAAAGGAGGGGATTGGGAAGGGGGGGTTTCAAACGACGCGAAGATCGGGACAAAATCGGATCGGGATAACTCGAAATCTCTGAGAATCGGCGGGTTTGGAGGATGTATTGGGCGCCGCGGCCGCTCCAGAGCGTTCCGGAACGCTCTGAGAGCGCTCCGGAACGCTCTGAAGCGATTTATCCCGATCCTAGCCCTGTTTTACATGCAGCTGGTTTCGGCCCCACCGAGGGGCCCATTCCTCGATACAAAGTCGCCTCTGGCGCCGGGAGGCGCCGGGGAAATCAGCGGCGTGAGCTGATTCTCACCCCCCCCCCTTTGCTATCCCCCCCTTTCGCCCGACCCAATCCAGGACCGCCAGATCTCAGAGATTCCCGATACAGTCAACCCGCATAGCAAGGATGGGCAATCTCCCCAAGGGTGCCCATGCATCCTTGCTTCCTCGGTCCATCCTTAGCCACTTTTGCTGGCCGCGCCCCGCTCGAAAAGCTTCGAAACGGCCTTCCAAGGCCCTTGCATCCTTCTGGTGCATCCTCATGATACGGGTCGACTGTCGATCCTTGTTCGATTTGCTCCTCGTCCGATTTGCTCTTCGTCCTGACCGCCCGATCTCAGAGAGTCCTGGATCCTCTCGGGCTCCCGATGGTTGACGGTTCGGTGGGGCATGCGGGGAGCACCTGTTTGCGGCAGTTTGGTGCACCAGCGGATCGAACTCATGCCCCCCTTCAAGATCTTCGTCCGATCTGATCCTCGTCCGCTACGGTCCTCGTCCGACCCCCGTCCGATTTGACCCGCGTCCTCGCCCTCGTCCGACTTGATCCCCTTTGGAGGATCCCGATGCTCGTCCGATTGGATCCTCGTCCGACCCTCGTCCGATTCGACCCGCGTCCTCGCCCTCGTCCGACTTGTTCCCCTTTGGAGGATCCCGATGCTCGTCCGATCCCAGACCCCCGACGTCATGATTCTTAGGCTTACGCCACACCGCCGACCCCTTGTTTATGCCAATCGGGGGGCAGTAGAAGCTGCGAAGGGGTGAAAAGGCGAGTTATATTTGTTTGGTGTCTGTTCGCCGCCACTGCCAGAGGGTCTCGGGCAGTTCCGCGGGGGTGTCCGAGCGGACGGCGACACCGCGGGCGGTCGTGGTCTCATCTGGGGCCATCTGAGAGGCATAATGGAGCCAGGTTGGGCTCGGCAATGTCTTCGAGCCGTTTCGGTAGCGGTCGGGAGTTTTTTGGGGACTGTCCAGGAGTCATGATGGGTCAACTTGGCCATGTGCGAGGCCACGGCGCGTGCAAAGGGTGTGCCGGCATGGGGTATACTTGCATGCGAATCTTCCGACTGGGCCCCACGGTGGACGTATTCTGGAGCCACGACACGATCGACGTGTGTGTGCGCTTGGGGTTGGAAGTTTACGGGACCGCGGGTACTGGGGCTATGGTTGGAGCGCGCCGTGGAGCCACGAAATCTATGAGGGACGTGCCCAATGTTCGCGGGGAACCGCGCGTATACTCGGGTTTTGGGGCCTTTCATTCAAGTTGCCGCGTGCGGGGTGTGCCAAATTGGAGGCATGTTCACTAGATGGAAGCGCCACGGCACCTCGATTTCTGCGGGGTCGGCGGATGCTGGACGTAAGTTGTGGATTTCGAAACTGGGGCTGATCCGTTATTGGGCATGCTGGGGTATTCGGAGGAGTGGGAGGAGGAGGATGAGGAGGAGGAGGAGGACGAGTGACGCTGCGAGCGTAAGAGCGGGGCGAAGGAGACGGAGCAGGAGAAGGAGGAAGAGGAGGAAGGGGAGGAGAAGGGGGGACGAGGAGGAGGCGGAGGAATAGGAAATGACATTGAGCTTCTCATTCCTCTCTGGGATTGGCCGCCTGTGTGTGCGGCTCGAGCGGCGGTCTTGTGGGCCGTCTTGGGCCTCTTGGGGAAAAAACGTCGAAGAACACTATGGAAAATCAACAATTGTAGACTCTTGGGGCCCTCTTGGGAGGCTTGTTTGGGGCCTCGGGGGCCGTTTTGGAGACCTCTTGGCCCGTTTTGGGGCCATCTTGGGCGTCTTGGAGCGGTCGTTTGGCGTCTCGGGGCCTGCGTGGGCCGTCTTGGAGGCCTCTTGGGGGCTTCGTGGCCCGTCTTGAGGCCCTCTTGGGCTCGGAAAAGCCTCGTGAACCGCTCGTCCCGGCCGTGCTGCGCTCGTCCCGGGCCCTCCCGCTCCCCTCCAAATCGGCTCTCTTGGGCCGTCTTGGGGACCTTTTGGGCCGTTTTGGGGCCGTCCTGGGCCGTCTGGAGGCCGTCTTGGGAGCCTCTTGGGCCATCTTGGGGCTATCTTTGGGGCCTCTTTGGCCGTCTTGGAGCGTCGGGAAGCCGGAAAGGCGGAAAAAACAACAAGCATCGAAAAACACCATGGAAAATCAACAATTTTAGACTCTTGGGGCGCTCTTGGGAGGCTTGTTTGGGACCTCGGGGGCCGTTTTGGAGACCTCTTGGCCCGTTTTGGGGCCATCTTGGGCGTCTTGGAGGGGTCGTTTGGCGTCTCGAAGCCTTCGTGGGCCGTCTTGGAGGCCTCTTGGGTGCTTCTTGGCCCGTCTTGAGGCCCTCTTCGACCCGGAAAAGCTCTGGAACCGCTCGTCCCGGCCGTGCTGCGCTCGTCCCGGCTCCCTCCCCCCCTCCAAGTCGGCCCTCTTGGGCCGTCTTGGGGACCTCTTGGGCCGTCTTGGGGCCGTCTTGGGCCGTCTGGAGGCCGTCTTGGGGGCCTCTTGGGCCATTTTGGGGCTATCTTTGGAGCCTTTTTGCCCGTCTTGGAGCGTCGGAAAGCCGGAAAGGCGGAGAAGCAAAAAACGTCGAAAAACACTCTGGAAAATCAACAATTTTAGACTCTTTGGGCCCTCTTGGGAGGCTTGTTTGGGACCTCGGGGGCCGTCTTGGAGACCTCTTGGCCCGTCTTGGGGCCATCGTGGGCGTCTTGGAGCGGTCGTTTGGCGTCTCGGAGCCTTCGTGGGCCGTCTTGGAGGCCTCTTGGGGGCTTCTTGGCCCGTCTTGAGGCCCTCTTGGGCCCGGAAAAGCCCTGGAACCGCTCGTCCCGGCCGTGCTGCGCTCGTCCCGGCCCCCTCCCCCCCTCCAAATCGGCCCTCTTGGGCCGTCTTGGGGACCTCTTGGGCCGTCTTGGGGCCGTCTTGGGCCGTCTGGAGGCCGTCTTGGGGGCCTCTTGGGCCATCTTGGGGCTATCTTTGGGGCCTCTTTGGCCGTCTTGGAGCGTCGGGAAGCCGGAAAGGCGGGAAAGCAAGAAACGTCGAAAAACACTCGGGAAAATCAACAATTTTAGACTCTTTGGGCCCTCTTGGGAGGCTTGTTTGGGACCTCGGAGGCCGTCTTGGAGACCTCTTGGCCCGTCTTGGGGCCATCGTGGGCGTCTTGGACCGGTCGTTTGGCGTCTCGGAGCCTTCGTGGGCCGTCTTGGAGGCCTCTTGGGGGCTTCTTGGCCCGTCTTGAGGCCCTCTTGGGCTCGGAAAAGCCTCGTGAACCGCTCGTCCCGGCCCCCCCCCGCTCGCGCTCCACCCCCCCCCCCCCTTCCAAATCGACCGGACCGGGCTCCCGGGGGAGGGGTTTGGGGAGGGGGAAGCATCTCACACGCCGATGATCCCCAAGGGGTCGGCGGATTTGTTCATGACGTCGGCCCCCAGAGGTTTCGACCTACAGTCGGGGCCCTGAAGAAGGAACCCTTTTTGTTGGGGAGGGGCTCGGTGTTCCTTGATTGTTGCAAAGTTTGCCTCGGGTTTTCCTGAGGTTTTCCATGGGAAATCGAGGTTGAACTTATGGGGAAAAGGGGCCCCGTTCCTTATTTAGGGTTCCTTACGTCAACGCCCCGACTGTGTTCCACCGGATTTTCATCCCGAGTCGTTTTCTGACGGTCCCGAGGCCCGGTAAGAAGGGCCCCCGGAGGCCGAACATCATGGCGAAAAACCCCCCGTCGTGATTTTCTCCACTCTGCTCGAGGGGCTCTGGGATGGGATCCTCGCCCTGGCCTCGCCTCGGGTCGGGGGTGCCGAGGCCCGGTAATAAGGGCCCCCGGAGGCCGAAAGTGGCCGAGAAGCCTCCCGTTGTGACTTTTCTCCACTCTGCTCGAGGGGCTCTGGGATGGGATCCTCGCCCTGGCCTCGTCGCGGGGCGGGGGGGGCGAAAGGAGGAGGAGGAGGAGGAGGAGGGGGAGGAGGGGGAGGAGGAGGAGGAGGAGGGAGGAGGAGGGGGAGGAGGGGGAGGAGGAGGAGGAGGAGGAGGGAGGAGGGGGAGGGAGGAGGAGGAGGAGGAGGGGAGGAGGAGGAGGAGGAGGAGGGAGGAGGAGGAGGAGGAGGATGGATGGAGGAGGAGGAGGAGGAGGAGGAGGAGGAGGAGGAGGGGGGGGGGCGGAGGCGGCGCCCCGCCCGCGAGGACGCCCGCGTGGAGGCCGGGGCCGCCCGGGGTTGCACGGGGGAGCGGCCGCTGCTGCGGGGAGGGGCGGGCCCACAGCGCCCTGGCGGCCGCGGGCAGCCTGCCACTCTGCCCGCAGCCTGCAGCCTTCCTCCCAGAGATCCCACGCAGAGATACCTGCAGCCCTCCTCCCAGAGATGCCACGCATTGATGCCCGCATCCTGCAGCCCTCCTCCCAGAGATACCACGCATACCCGGAACAGTTGGGAGAAGGATAACCTTGCGGGCACGCACATTTGACCGGGCCGCGGCCCGCCCGCCCGCTCCTAAGGTGCCCGCCTGCCGGCGGACACGCGCGTCTCGTCTCGTCTCGTCTCACGCATTGAAAAATCAAGTCGGAGGTTGATTGATCTCCTACCCTGACACGTCGATTGGCGAATTGGCCGTGTTCGGTTCGCGAGAGGGCGTCGTGGCCGTGATTTTTGCGGGTCCAGGTCCGTCGGTTTCGGTCCCAGGCCGTTTTCACTAAAGGGAGGTTTATCAAAGGAAGGTTTGCCCACCGCCGATCAAGACGGACGTTTTTCGCAATGTTCGGCCTTCAGGGGCCCTCACTGGGCCCCCGGACCGTAACAAAAACGACTCAGGATAAAAATCCGGTCCTGGGGAATGGGTCGACCCTTCTGGGGACCCCGCATATTGAAAAAAACACGACGTCGGATCGTTTTTTTCGCCTTTATGGAAATGATCATCGAGAAGAAAATACCCCGTAATTTTATTGTGGCCTCGCTGCGGTAACCCGTCTCCGCACGAGGGATCAGGGATCATGCATCTGGGCGATTCTGTCGGATGCCTCCGCAGAAGAGGCTCGCTATCCCAAATATTGTTGGGCCTCTCAATTTTGGTCTCCTCCCAAAGGGTCAGGTGTCCTTTTTTGGTTAGTCATGTGAGGCGCAACACGGGCCTCGGCTTCGAGGATCGAAGGAGTGGGCATCTCTTCCTCGGCGGAGGGCGGCGGAGCGGCGGAGAAGCTCCACCGAGGCCGCCTCCGCCGGCGGAAGGCCAGCGGAAGGCGGCGGAAGCAAAAGTCGACCTCCCAAGGGATGGAAACTCACCACCCACCAAACCACCCCAACCCAACCCGAAGGCCCAAATTTATCCTCGATTTCCAGTGGGGGGGGGTCGGGGAACGTTGAAAAAACACATGGTATCCGTACCCCCCCCAACCCGAAATTCGGGTCAAATTCGGGTCTTCGGGTTGGGTTGGGGTGGTCTGGTAGGTAGTCGGAAACGTTTTTGGGTTCAGGGTTTCCACAATCGGCCATATGTATGAATGCATGCATGCATGCATGCATGTTTGCGTGTGGACGCAGGACTTCGCAGTTGCGGATGAGAGTGAAGGGGTTGGCACGAGGTGGGTCGTTGGTTGGTCGCGGGTGAGTTGCGTGGGGGTCTCGGGGGGGGGGCACGGGCGAGGACGACGACAACAAGAACAAACATTCAACAAGAAGAATCGGGACCGCGGATCCCCATGTCAGTCACGCACGCAGGGACAGTGTAACACCGTTCGTCTTGTCATTGTGATCTGTGGGAAGGTCAGACATTCAAGGAATAACATGTGTGCCTATGCGACTGTGCCCGTACATCCCCGCCTGATATTCGCGGCGGAGCTTTGCCCATACACCTAGTGTGCTGTGAAGCTGACGTGCCCCGTGTCCACACCCAAGCCCACGCGACGCGCACGTGGTTATGCATATGTGTATATATACCTATACGACCACCCTTCGGGTGATAAGGAGGTGCGGGGGGGAGGAGGAACCAACGTCTCACTCGATCGGTCTCACTATCGATCTCACTATCGATCTCAGTATCGGTCTCGCTCGATCGATCTCCCTCGATAGATCTCACAATCGATCTCACTCGATCTATCTCACAATTGATCTGACTATCGATCTCACAATCGATCTCACAATCGATATCACATTCGGTCTCACTATCGATCTCACTATCGATATCACAACCGCTATCACAATCAACGTCATCATTATCATCAACAACATCAACATCACTATCATCATCACCAACATCATCATGATCGGGCCACCGTCCTCATCATCAACACCAACATCATCAGCATCATCATCATCATCACGGTCATCAACATCATCGGGATACCACCATCATCATCATCATCATCACCATCATCACAATCAGCATCATCATCATCATCAGCAGCATCGTGACACAGTCATCGTCATCATCATCATCAGCAGCAGTATCATCATCGGGGCACCATCATGATCACCATCGATATCATCATCATCATCATCATAATCATCATCATCGGGACACCATCATCATCATCTCATCCTCATCATCGACATCATCATCATCATCAGCATCATCAACATCACCATAAGCATCATCATCGTCATCATCGGGGCACCATCACCATGGTTACCAACATCAGCATCAACATCATCATCATAACCATCGGGACGCCATCATCATCAACATCATCATCATCACCATCAGAAAAATCACCATCATCGGGACGCCATAATCATCATCAACCTCATCATCATCAACATCATCATCATCATCATCGGGACACAATCATAATCAGCATCATCAACATCAACATCATCATACTCATCATCATCGGGACACCATCATCGTCACCATCATGATCATCAACATAATCATCATGATAATCATCATCCTCATCATCGGGACACCATCAGCATCATCATCATCATCGTCATCATCATCACCATCATCGACATCATCATCATCATCATCATCATCATCATCATCATCATCATCGGGACACCACCATCATCATACATGATCATCTTCCTCATCATCATCATCATCACCATCAGCATCACCATCATCATCATCGTCATCATCATCATCAGCATCAGCATCACCATCATCATCATCATCATCATCACCACCACCATCATCATCATCATCATCATCATCATCATCATCATCGTCGCGGGACACCGCGGGACACCGGCGGGACACCGCGGGGCACCGCGGGACACCGCGGGACACCGCGGGACACCGGCGGGACACCGGCGGGACACCGCGGGCCACCGGCCGCCCGGAAGGGAGACATTTGGTCCGGCCGCGCCTCAGCCACACGGGACACCAGCGGGACACCGGCGGGACACCGCGGGCCCCGGCCGCCCGGAAGGGAGACATTTGGTCCGGCCGCGCCTCAGCCACAGGAGACTTTCTCTCGCCCGCCCACGCAGCTTCGCCTCGCCCGCACGGCACGCACGAACACGAAACCGAAATCGATTTCCCAGTAGGGGGGCTCTCCGTTCCACTTCGATCTCACCCCCTCACCTCCGATATACACACATGCATGCGCACATGTATGTGTATACATGTTTGTTTATACATAGATGTGTGCAATGTCATGCAGGTCGTGACATGTATGTATCTGCATTATTTGCACATGCGCAAGATCTCCTGATTACCTCTTTCGGCTTCTGCAGGTCCCTCGGGATATCAGAGGATAAGCCGACATTCCGTGGAGTCACGAAGATTTGCGGATACCTCTGGAGGAGGAGGAGTTCGGAGTGGCGAGGATGGAGTAGCAGCAGTAGAAGCAGCAGTGGCATCAGGGGCAGCAGGAGGAGGTGTTCCCGATTCCGATTGCATCCCTAGCGCAGTCGTCAATGGATTGTTCAACGAATTTCGTAGTCGTCGATGCCGTGGTGGGGTCTTCGAGGGGCCCTTCTGGCTCTTTTCTCTTACTTATTGGCGAATCCCGCTCAATGGAGCATACTGGGAGAGATCTTCGGGCGAGAGCACTTGTAAGCGGAACGGCCGGGCTTCGCCCTGGTGGAGCGAGGTCATCCCGTCTTGCATCAGCAAGGGCGAGAGCCCTTTGTATGACCCCATCGTCGCTGGAGAGTTCTTGATGCTGAAGCACCTCGCGAGCATGGGCAAGGTGTCGCCACCCCCATGCCGCGTGCCGCGTGCTCCGTGCCTGTCTCTGGGGAACTGGATCAGGAGGTAGAACCAGACACAGACACAATTCAGCGTCGATTCCCAGGAAAATGCAGGAAACTATGGGAAGTGGAGGGGAAGACGAACCTCCGGAACATATAGGAAACTGTGGGGAATCTTGGGATGCGTGTGTGTCTTTTTTAATGTGTCCCTGGGCCCTTCCCTGGAGAGCGAGCTTCGGCCCTCCTCTGCCCCCTAGATTTCTGTGTGCTCGCCCTTTCCAGGCTGACGGAGGTCGCCGGGGCGCGTCGCGCCAGGAGCATCGGCAGGAGGGGGCGGTGCCCTTGAGGGTCACGTGATTGTTCGGCCACGCGCAGACGGGGGGCAGGGAGAAGGCGGGACGGCTTCTCAGAAGCACCATTGCTTCTTAGAAGGTGCGGGCCTTGCCTGCAGCTGTAAGGCGGGCGCCTTCTGAGAAGTAGCCTCCTTCTAAGACGCCCTTCCCCTCCCCCTCCCCCCTTGTGCGCGCCGCCAGATTGTCGCCTTTCCTTGCCCCCCTTCCAGCCCAGACTTCTCCACCTGACTGCGGTAACAAACATATGCCAGCACCCGCAGCTCGTGGAACATATGTATATTGGGGGCTCCCAGATCCCAAGCTGAATTCAATTGTGGCGCCCTCCTATTTTAATGATCGGATTGTTTCCTTTTCCTTCATTTTCAGGGGGCGAGCAGAAATCCAATCTACTTTCAACGCCTTCCTACTTCATGTTTCTATCCTCTTCTTCCGAGCGGTGGGTGCCGCTACTTCCTGGACCTCTCTTGGAACGCGCTTTGACCAGGATTCTGAGGCGAATCCAGCCGCAGTGGCGACGAGCTCCCCTGGGAGGTCCCCCAGAGGCGCAAACAAGGGAGGAACATCGTCGGTGTGGGCTTGTTCATCTCCTCTGGCTGCCTGCCACCCTCAAGTCAGGCTTAGTGTCCTCCTTTCTCCCCAATCAGTGCATGCACTGAAGGGGTCCTAGCGGGTATTTCCCCAATCAGTGCTTGCACCGAAGGGGTCCTAGCGGAGGTTGAAGGATTTGGCGACAGTTTCCCGCCGATTTTGGTCGCACGCTGGGTTCTTGGGTTCCCGGTTCCAGGTTCCCGGGTTCCCGGTTCCCCGGCCGATTTCGGTGGGCGGCGAGGTTCCCAGGTTCCCGGGTTCTTGGTCGATCATCTTATCGATCGGTCTCATCATCGATCTCATTTCCCACCTCTCTGTCGATCTCACCATCGATCTCACAATTGATCTCGCAAGCGATCTCACTAGAGATCGCACGAGCGATCTCGCGATCGATCTTCCTATCGGTCTCATTGGATCGATTTCACTCTCGGTCTCACGATCGACCGATCGATCCCATTTCAAACCATCCATTGATTGGGGTTTATTGTTGGTGTAATTTGCTGCAGTCATGTGACTTCTACGCTCATATGTAATTACCTAAGCACACCTCTCACCCCTGCTCCGCGCGCCGGGGAAGGGGCTCGGGGAAGGGGGATCGTGATGATGATGATGCTGATGATGATGATGATGATGATGATGATGATGATGCTGATGATGATGATGATGATGGTGATGGTGATGGTAATGGTGGCGTTGCTGATGATGGCGTTAGTGATTATGGTGCTGATGCTGATGATGCTGACGATTATGATGATGATGATAAGGATGCTGCTGATGATGTTGAGATTGATGCTGCTGACGAGGATGCGGTTGTTGATGATTATGTTGATGGAGGTGATGATGTTGATGTTGAGGTTGGTGACGATGCTGATACAGCTGCTGCGGATGATATGTGGTGGATGATAGGCGGTGTATGATGACATTACTAATGATGAGAATCATGATGGTGTTGATTTGTGCGGTGATGGCGTTGTTGATGATGATGAGGGTGATGATGATTATGATGCTGATGTCGAAGATGATGATGAGGATGCTGCTGATGCTGCTGCTGCTGCTGATGATGATGATGATGATGGTGCTCGTGCTGATGGTGCTGCAGCTGATGCTGATGATGCTGACGACGCGATTGGTGATGATGATTCTGCTGATGCTGATGCTGATGTTTTTGCTGATTATGATGATGAGTATGATTATGAGTGTGATGATGCTGCTGCTGCTGCTGATGATGATGATGATGATGATGATGATGATGATGATGATGATGATGATGATAACGATGAGGACGATGCTGCTGCTGCTGCTGCTGCTGATGATGATGATGATGATGATGATGATGATGCTGACGACGACGATGATGGCAATGCAGTCGAGGAGGAGGAGGAGGAGCAGGATGAGGAAGAGCGGGAGGATCGCGGTTGCCGACACACATTTGTATGTTGGCATACATGTATGCACGCAGTGTTATACATATATATATATATATATATATACACACCTCCAAACCTTTTGTGCCTCCGTACCTCTTCTCGAGAGTTTTCCTGGGTCTTCGGGAGGCTCCCAGAGCCCCACGCCTTTGCTTCTCCTCACTCTGCTCATGCACCTCCTCCTCCCCTTCCCCCTTCTCCAGCGAGCACCGTAAGCGTTACTCCGTGGAGCCTGGCCCGGGGTCCGTCGGAGATCCCTGGCCGCCTGGCTCGTTTCGGGGGGCCCTCTGCCTCGCCTCCCCACTTTTCTCTGTGTGTGTGTGTGTGTGAGTGTGCGGTCGTCCCCCGAACAGTTGTCGAGCGCCTCCCCTCCTTTCTTCCCCCTCGCGACCTCCTGTGTTGGCCTGAACTGTCGGCCCCTCGGTGCTGCCCTCACGGCTCGCGGAGGCACGAGCATCGGCCCCCTACGTCTCCCTCCCGCCCCCAGGGCTTGGGCGGCGGGCCGGGGCAGCACCCACGCGCGCCCCTAGGGTTATGTCTGGCGTGTCCCCCCACAGGGGGATTTTCGATGAAAAATACGAAATGCCCCCAAAATAATCAAAAAATAGTCCAAGAATAGTCTGGGGACTTTTCTTTGAGCATGTTTTGAACATTTTGGGGTATTTCTGGGGTATGTTTTATTTTTCGTCGAAAATCCCCCCTTAGGGGGACACGCCCGACTTAACCCTAGGGAGCTGGAGTCTGCTCCAGACCTCCACGCGTGGGGAGGGGGGGGGCCCTTCGGCGGAACGCGGGGGCCCCGCCGAGTGCACAGTGGAAGCCCGTGCCGAGCAGCACCCTGTTCGCCTCCAGGGGGCAACGAGTTTCGTTTCGGTTCCGATGCTTTTGCTGTTGGAGGCATGGCGTTCCCACACCAAGGATCAATGGGCGGCCTGGAGTCTCACGGTGGGGCTTCCTGTGGAAGGCCTCTCGTGGTCGAGCTTCTATCGCATCGTACCCGCCAGGACGCCTTCCCCGGGACAGCCCGAAGGTACCGTACCTGCCAGGACGCTTCCCCCGTCACTGCGGGTGGCAGCGCGACGCGCGACACCGGTGGGCCCATGGCCTCTCGCAGCGCGGTCAAGATGCCGTAATGTGTTAGCGGCGTGTCAGAGCACGCCGTGGGCGAGCACCGAGCTCAGCCTCGAGTCGTCTGCTGCGCTCTATTGTCCCCCACCAGGGGCAAGCCAGGGGCTCCTGCCAGGGCGCTCCCCTGGGGCGCCCGAGTGGTGCGCCTGCCAGGGCGCCTCCCCGAGTTGCCCGAAGGTGCCCGGGGTCACCCGTCGTCCTGGGGGAGGGCGAGTGAGGTGGAGGAGACTCGTCGCCCCCAGCTACGCTCCACCTCTTCCTCGTCCTCCTCCTCCTCCTCCTCTTCCTCCTCGTCCTCCTCCTCATCCTCCTCCTCCTCTCCTCCTCCTCCTCCTCCTTCTCCTCCTTCTCCTCCTTCTCCTCCTCCTCTTTTCCTCCTCCTCCTCCTCCTCCCCTTCCTCCTCCTCCTCCTCCTCCCCTTCCTCCTCCTCCTCGTCCTGCTCCTCCTCCTCCTTTTCCTCCTCCTCCGTGCCCGGGGGAGGCCCCTGGTTGTGCGCCGCCTGGCCCTCGGGCCTGCGGGGGCTCGGGCGCGGGGGGGGCGGGGGTGGAGGGAGAGAGCGGTTCCTGGGCCCAGTGCGCAGTCCTTGGCTTCGCTCGGGCGTGTGCGTTTTTTTCTCGGCCAGGGCCTTCGAGGTGCATGTTGGACATCATGCTGTGGAGCATCCTGCGAGAGCAGAAGCGCACGACGCCGACTGGCGCACGGGGGAATGGGCACCCGAGCGCTGGCGAGAATCGCACCGCGTGCCTCGCACGGTGGTCGGGCCGAGTTCCGGTGCCCCCGGCCTGCTGAGCAGGCGGGGGGGGGCGTGGAGCGGCGCGCGGCGCGTCGTGGCCTGGGGCCGCCTCCACCTCCCTCTCCTACTCCTGCTCCTCCTGCTCCTGCTCCTGCTCCTCCTCCTCCTCCTCCTCCTCCTCCTCCTCCTCCTCCTCCTCCTCCTCCCCCTCCTCTCCTCCTCCCCCTCCTCCTCCTCCTCCTCCTTCTCTTCCCCCCCCCCTCGCTCGCCGCCGCGCCAGGCCGCGGGCAGGATTCCGCGGTAGAGCCTCTTCTCGCCTGTGTTCTGTTGGCATGGGTGGGTCATGCAAGTCAGAGGAGCCACCCGTACCGGACAATTGGCGTTTACTAAATGGCCCTGGGCGTTTCATAAACAGCACTAACTACCCTGTTCGGTTCCTCCTCTGGGCGCGTTTACTAAACGACTTCGTGTGTCGGGGTGCTCATATGGGGGTGGATTGTTTGACCTCTATGTTGTGAACTCCACCCCTGCTTTTTCTAGCTCCTACAGGGCCTGACAGGAGTGGCGCCGCCGATTTTCCGCCGGAAGGCGTGCCGCCTCGCGGCGGCGGGGATGTCCTCGGGGCGCACAGATAGGGGGTGCCGTTGGCATGCCTCCCGTCTCGAGTCTTGTGCGGGCGGGTTGTGCCAGCGTGCCGCTGGGACGGCTGCGAGTGTTGAAACCCCGTCGCCAGGAGGGGTGCGCACTACTGCGTCGCTGTGGGGCCGCGGAGCCTTCCCGCACAAGGGGGCGCGGTGCCTGGTGCGGGGCGGTTTCGCCGCGGGCGCGTGCCCTGAATGGCCGCTTGCGGACGGCCAAGCGTATCCAAACGCACTCCTCCCTCCCTCCCTCGCTCCGCTTCTTCTCCCGCCTCTCGCATGCTTCCTCCATTGTCCTTTATCGCCTTTCCTTGGCCCCTTCCACCCCTGCTTTCCCCGCTTCCTCCTCATCGCACTCATCATCAGTATCTTCATCAGTATCATCATCATCATCATCATCATCATCATCATCATCATCATCACCACCACCATCACCATCACCATCACCATCACCATCACCATCACCCTCACCCTCACCCTCACCCTCACCCTCACCCTCACCCTCACCACCACCATCATCATCATCATCAGCAACATCATAATCATACTCAGCAGCATCATCATATCAGCATCGTACCATCATCATCACCATCGTCGTTATCGCCATCGTCATTATCTTCACCACCACCACCACCATCATCATCATCATCATCAACATCATCATCATCAGCATCATCATCAGCAACATCAACCTTATCATCATCTTCATCATCATCATCACCATCATCATCACCATCAGCATCGCCATCGTCATCATCATCGTCATCAGCATCATCATCATCATCATCATCATCATCAGCAGCACCACTTTTCTATTACTATTCCTTTTTCTCTTCCTCTTTCCTCCTCCCCTCTGCTTGATCCTGCCATTTGTTGCTTGTAATTTCCATACCTCCTCTCCTTGTCGTTGCCCCCCCGATCCTCACCCCCGTTTCTCCTATCCTCTCTTCCCTCCTCCTCCTCCCTACCCCCCGCTCCCCTCACCTCCTTGATCACCCGGGTATCCTGCCCCACCCATCCTCCTGCTCCGATCCTTGCCTTCCCCTCCCCTGCCCCCTGCCCCCTGCCACTCACATCGGCGCCGTCCCCCCTCCCTCGCGGCACGAGCCCTCCTGCTTCCTGTCCCCCCCTCCTTCCTTGCCCCTCCCCCGCTTCTCCCTCCCCCCTCCCCGCCCTTCCGCGCCCCCATTCCCCTCCCCCCCGCCCATACCCCCGCGTGTATCAGGGGGTGCAGGGGGGCGTGTCCGTGCAGAATTTGTTTCCGAAGAAGTCCCGTGAGTAAGCTTATTGAGGGCCCTCCTTCTGGGAGCATGAGTTTGCCCAGCCGTGCCATCGGTGCCGTCCTGGGGACCTGCTGTAAAATCTCCATGTGATCCCCGCCCCCCGCCGCCGCCACATGCGCGCCGTGGGCGGCCGCGGGCCTCGGCCTTCTCCCCCTACTGCTCCTCCTCCTCCTCCTCCTCCTCCTCCTCCTCCTCCTCCTCCTCCTCCCCCTCCTCCTGCTCCTCCTCCTGCAACCCCCTTCCCCTCCTCTCGGCGGCGAGGCTCGGGGGGGAAGCTCGGGAGGAGGAGGAGGAGGAGGAGGAGGAGGAGGAGGAGCAGGAGGAGGGGGAGCAGGAGGAGGTGGAGGAGGAGGTGGAGGGAGGAGGAGGAAGGAGGTGGTGGAGAAGGAGGAGAGGACGGGGAGGAGGTGGAGGAGGTGGAGGAGGAGGAGGAGGGGAGGAGGAGGAGGAGGAGAGGGGGAGGAAATCGTTGTCTGCCTTCTCGGGGCCCCCTTTTCGCGCGGCCACGACGCGCGCCTCCGCGCCAGTGCGCCCCGCCGGCCCGGGGGGGGCGCCCTGGGGGGGGGGGGGGGGCGCCCTCCGCCCTCGGGGCCCACGCCGGCTCACCTGTCAGGAGGGAAAGAAACACACAGACACAGTCCATCGTCGACTCCTCAGAAAATATGGGAAAATATGGGAAGTGTGGGGGGGGGGAAGACAGAAACCCAGAAAAGATGGGACAATATGGGGGATCCTGTTATTTGTGTGTATTTATTTGTGTGTCCCAGGGCCCCTTCATCCTGAGGGAGGGCCCGCCCCTCCGGGGCTCGTGCCGGTGCTTTTTGCGCCTCGCTCCGATCTGTCGACGCCTTCTTTAGTGTTCCGCATCGATGCGGCCTGGGCTCCCGACGTGGATGCCGAGTTCTCCCAATGGAGGCCCGCGGGCCACCGCCGATGTTCGCCGATGCTTTTTTCGAGTCGATTCATGATGTTTCAAGCTGCTTTGGCCTTGACTGCCAGGGAGAATGTTGTCTAGCACCCAAAAGCGAGTACCGACACTCGAGGGTTTTCACGTCTCGGGCACTGGGAGACTCGTCCGACACTGTTTCGACGCACTTTCGGCACCTTTCCGGCTGCTCGAGATTATTTCTGGGATGTGGTTCCCTTAAGTACGATGGGAGCAACATAAGACTCGACCCGATCTCTTGATGGCCTCGCCTCTTTCTGGCTCCGCTTCGGTCCGGCCGGGGATCCCGACGTGGACTCCTGGTTCTCCATGGAGGCCTGCTGGCCCGCCGATCCGCGCCGATCTTTCGACGGCTCCTTTCTCGATTCGGTCCAGAGGATCCAGGTGCTTACCAGCCTCGAACGTATCCCTATCCCTAAGATTGACACGCCAAAAGGCGATGACAATCTTAGGGATTCGCCCTCAAAAGATAAGGGAATCCCTAAGATTGGCATCGTGATGAGGAGGTGCCCAGCATAGGGATAGGGATATGTTCCAGGCTGGTAAGGTGTGGATCCCGAGCCCTCGATGGAGGCCCACCGGCCCGCCGACGTCCGCCGATTCGACCTCGCCCGGCTCGGCGGCCGCGTTCCGCCGAGCTCATCATCATCATCATCATCATCATCATCATCACCATCATCATCATCACCACCATCATCATCCTCATCGTTACCATCATCATCAGCATCATTATCATCATCACCATCATCGTCATCACCACCACCATCATCATCATCATGCTCATCATCCTCATCATCACTAGCATCATCATCACCCCCACCATCATCCTCATCATCACCATCATCATCATCACCATAATCATCATAATCATCATCATCATCATCATCCTCACCATCACCATCATCACCACCATCATCATCCTCATCATTACCATCATCATCATCATCATAACCATCACCATCATCATCACCACCACAATCATCATCATCATCATCATCACCACCATCAGCATCATCATCATCATCACCATCATCGTTGTCACCACCACCATCACCATCATCATCATCATCCTCATCATCACTGGCATCATCATCACCCCCACCATCATCCTCATCATCACCATCATCATCATCATCACCACCATCTCATCATCAGCATCATCACCTTCATCATTCTCACCACCATCATCATCCTCATCATTACCATCATCATCATCATCATCATAACCATCATCATCATCATCACCACCACCATCATCATCATCATCATCATCATCACCACCATCAGCATCATTATCATCATCACCATCATCGTCATCACCACCACCATCATCATCATCATGCTCATCATCCTCATCATCACTAGCATCATCATCACCCCCACCATCATCCTCATCATCACCATCATCATCATCACCATAATCATCATAATCATCATCATCATCATCATCCTCACCATCACCATCATCACCACCATCATCATCCTCATCATTACCATCATCATCATCATCATAACCATCACCATCATCATCACCACCACAATCATCATCATCATCATCATCACCACCATCAGCATCATCATCATCATCACCATCATCGTTGTCACCACCACCATCACCATCATCATCATCATCCTCATCATCACTGGCATCATCATCACCCCCACCATCATCCTCATCATCACCATCATCATCATCATCACCACCATCATCACGATCATCATCACCCCCACCATCATCCTCATCATCACCATCATCATCCTCATCATGTACCATCCATAATCATAATAACCATCTCATCATCCATCACCACCATCATCATCCATCATCATTCACCACCACCATCAGCATCAATCATCATCACCATCAATCGTATCACCACGCACCATCATCCATCTCATCATCCTCAGCTCTCATCATCACTCGCTCATCACTCCTCATCACACCCCCACCATCATCCTCATCATCGCCATCATCATCCAGCATCCATCACCACATCAGCATCATCATCATCATCACCATCACCATCATCATCATCACACCATCATCATGCTCATCATTACCATCATGTCTCAATCTTCATAACCATCATCATCATCATCCCACCACGCCACCATCATCATCATCAGCATCATCACCACCAATCAGCATTTCATCATCATACCCATCTACTTCCACACAACCATCATCTCATCATCTCTCCCCTCATCATGACTACTCTCATCACACCCCCACCATCATCCTATCATCACCATCATCATCATCATCATCACCACCATCACCATCATCATCATCATCACCATCATCATCATCATCACCATCATCATCATCACCACCATCATCATCCTCATCATTACCATCATCATCATCATAACCATCATCATCATCACCACCATCATCATCATTATCATCATCATCATCATCACCCCCACCATCATCCTCATCATCACCATCATCACCATCATCGTCATCACCACCATCATCATCATCATCATCCTCATCATCCTCATCATCACTAGCATCATCATCACCCCCACCATCGTCCTCATCATCACCATCACCATCATCATCATCACCACCATCATCATCATCATCATCACCATCATCATCACCACCATCATCATCCTCATCATTACCATCATCATCATCATAACCATCATCATCATCATCACCACCACCTTCATCATCATCATCACCACCACCATCAGCATCATCATCATCATCACCATCATCGTCATCACCACCACCATCTTCATCATCATCATCCTTATCATCCTCATCATCACTAGTATCATCATCACCCCCATCATCATCCTCATCATCACCATCATCATCATCACCACCATCATCATCATCATCATAAGCATCATCATCATCATCACCATCATCATCATCACCACCATCATCATCCTCATCATTACCATCATCATCATCATCATAACCATCATCATCATCATCACCACCACCATCAGCATCATCATCATCATCACCACCATCAGCATCATCCTCATTATCACCATCACCATCATCGTCCATCACCACCACATATCCTCATCATCATCTCATCATCCTCATTCATCATAGCATTCATTCATCCACCCCCACCATCATCCCGAGCATCACATCATCCCAATCATAATCACCCACCATCATACATCATCACGCATTATACATAAAAAACAATCGTTCATCTCATCATTACCATCATCATATCATTATAACATCATCATCACCACCACCATATCACAGTCATCATTCATCACCACCCATCAGCATCCAGTATCATCATCATCACCATCATTCGTCATCACCAACACACCATCATATCATCCTCATCATCCTATCATATCACTGGCATCACATCACCCCCACCTCGTCCTCATCATCACCATCACCATCATTCATCATCATCACCACCATTCACCACAGCATCATCATCACCCTATCATCATCATCACCACCATCATCACCTCATCATTACCTCATCATCATCATCATCATAACCATCATCATCATCATCGCCACCACCATCATCATCATCATCACCACCATCAGCATCAGCATCATCATCATCATCATCATCACCATCATCGTCATCACCACCACCATCATCATCATCATCATCATCCTTGTCATCCTCATCATCACTAGCATCATCATCACCCCCACCATCATCCTCATCATCACCATCACCATCTGTTTCATCATCACCACCATCATCATCATCATAATCATCATCATCATCATCACCATCATCATCATCACCACCATCATCCTCATCATTACCATCATCATCATCATAACCATCATCATCATCATCATCACCACCACCATCATCATCATCATCATCACCATCAGCATCATCATCATCATCACCATCACCATCATTGTCATCACCACCACCATCATCATCATCATCTCATCATCCTCATCATCACTAGCATCATCATCACCCCCACCATCATCCTCATCATCACCATCATCATAATCATCATCATCACCACCATCATCATCATCATCACCATCATCATCATCACCACCATCATCATCCTCATCATTACCATCATCATCATCATTATAACCATCATCATCATCATCACCACCACCATCATCATCATCATCACCACCATCAGCATCATCATCATCATCATCACCACCATCATCGTCATCACCACCACCATCATCATCATCATCCTCATCATCCTCATCATCACTAGCATCATCATCACCCCCACCATCGTCCTCATCATCACCATCACCATCATCATCATCATCACCACAATCATCATCATCATCATCATCATCACCATCATCATCATCACCACCATCATCATCCTCATCATTACCATCATCATCATCATCTTCATAACCATCATCATCATCATCGCCACCACCATCATCATCATCATCATCACCACCACCAGCATCATCATCATCACCATCATCGTCATCACCACCACCATCATCATCATCATCATCATCCTTATCATCCTCAGCATCACTAGCATCATCATCACCCCCACCATCATCCTCATCATCACCATCACCATCATCATCATCATCACCACCATCATCATCATCATCATAATCATCATCATCATCATCACCATCATCATCATCACCACCATCATCATCCTCATCATTACCATCATCATCATCATCATAACCATCATCATCCTCATCACCACCACCATCATCATCATCGTCATCATCATCATCACCACCATCAGCATCATCATCATCATCACCATCACCATCATCGTCATCACCACCACCATCATCATCATCATCATCATCCTCATCATCCTCATCATCACTAGCATCGTCATCACCCCCACCATCATCCTCATCATCACCATCATCATCATCATCATCACCACCATCATCATCATCATCACCATCATCATCATCACCACCATCATCATCCTCATCATTACCATCATCATCATCATCATAACCATCATCATCATCATCACCACCACCATCAGCATCATCATCATCATCATCACCACCATCAGCATCATCATCATCATCATCACCATCATCGTCATCACCACCACCATCATCATCATCATCCTCATCATCACTAGCATCATCATCGCCCCCACCATCGTCCTCATCATCACCATCACCATCATCATCATCATCACCACCATCATCATCATCATCATCATCACCATCATCATCATCACCACCATCATAACCCTCATCATTACCATCATCATCATCATCATAACCATCATCATCATCATCACCACCATCATCATCATCATCATCACCACCATCAGCATCATCATCATCATCACCATCATCGTCATCACCACCACCATCA
>CAUYUJ010004062.1:0-13147 GCA_963575745.1 Prorocentrum cordatum | reverse complement strand
CATCATCATCATCATCATAACCATCATCATCATCATCGCCACCACCATCATCATCATCATCACCACCATCAGCATCAGCATCATCATCATCATCATCATCACCATCATCGTCATCACCACCACCATCATCATCATCATCATCATCCTTGTCATCCTCATCATCACTAGCATCATCATCACCCCCACCATCATCCTCATCATCACCATCACCATCTGTTTCATCATCACCACCATCATCATCATCATAATCATCATCATCATCATCACCATCATCATCATCACCACCATCATCCTCATCATTACCATCATCATCATCATAACCATCATCATCATCATCATCACCACCACCATCATCATCATCATCATCACCACCATCAGCATCATCATCATCATCACCACCATCGTCATCACCACCACCATCATCATCATCATCATCCTCATCATCCTCATCATCACTAGCATCATCATCACCCCCACCATCATCCTCATCATCACCATCATCATCATCATCACCACCACCATCATCATCATCATCCTCACCATCCTCCCCGCCCCGACGCACCGGTGCGGCTCTGGGCGCCTCCTGCCCCCTCTGCGGGCCACGGCCGGAGGGCCCGTCGGCAAGCCGAGGCCGCCGCCGCCCCGCCCCGCCTCCACTCGGCGGCGAGCCCGGGGGAGGGGGGATGTCGAGAAGGAGAAGGCCTTCTCGGGAGCCTGGGCATCGCTCGGACGTCCATTCCCTGTGTGTTTTTTTCGATTTCGTGCGTGTTTGTTTCGCCAAATGATCAAGGATGCTCCTCGATTGTCCTCGCCGGAGGAAAAATGCACACGTCCGAGCGATGCCAAGGGGCGGCAGAGAGTCAAAGAGGGGGGTGATGACTGGGGGGGGGATTTCATGGCGTGGGCCATGATATTTATTTCCCCAGGCTTCATGGCGCCTCTTCTTCTGTCATTACGTCCTTGGCCCCCCCCCCCTTGGGCCGCGCACATGCCGCCGGCCATGCTTTGCACCCCCCTTCTTGGACACCCCCCTCTTGGCCGCCCCTGATTCTCAGAAGGCTCGGAAGTCCCCCAGCCTTCCGAGAAGTTTTCTGAGCCTTCCCTCATCGAGAACAAAAGGAACCCTAACCCAAAGAAACACGATGAAGACGTGGCCTCACTAAGGTCCCCGTCTTCGCATCAGGGATAATAGAGCTGGGCGGTTTGGCCTGATACATCTGCAGAAAAGACCCCCTATCCCCAACGTTCTTGGCCCTCCGAACTTAGGTCCCCTCCCAAAGGGTCAGGGGTACTTGTGTTGCTCATCATTCCCCAGAGACGCAGAACCATCTCCGAGAAGGCGCGAGGACTTCTAGGAGAAGCCCCGCCGCCTCCCGCGAGGGCCTCCTGCTTCTCACTCCCCCCCTCGCTCGCCGCCGATCCATCCTCCCTCCCTCTCGCTCCCTCCGCCCCTCCCCCTCTCCCCTCTCCCCCCCCCTCCTCCGCCCCGCCCCGCCGGCCAAGGCCGACCCCGACGCCCACCTGAAGCGGAGGGCCGCCCCGGGCTCGCAGCCGGACGCCAAGGCGGCGGCGCCCGCCTGACTAGGACGGGCGCCTCCGCGGGGGAGGACAGCCACGCGCAGAGGGGGGTGGGGGGAGGGGGGTGGGGGGAGGGGGGAGGGTTCCTTAGAAGCACCCCTGCTTCTTAGAAGGCGCGGGCCATATCTATAGGTGTAGGGCCGGCGCCTTCTAAGCAGCAGCCTCCTTCTCAGAAGCCCTCGCCCCTCCCCCCACCTTCTTGTGCGCGCCGCCAGGGAGGACGGGGGCGGGGGCTGCAGGGTCCACTTCAATCCGATGCATCCGGCTCGATCTCGATGCCGCCACCGACCCGAGCCAACGGGATGCCGACGTGCGGAGAGAGTCCGACGCGGCCCGGTGTCGGCAGGGCGCTGCTCTGCGTCCCGGTGCAGCCGACCCGGCTTTTCGACGCCGTGCCGAGGCAGCCTTGTCCGATGCACGTCTCGATCCGATCCGATTCTCGATGCCCCTGCGCGTCGTGGCAACACGGAAGCACATAATGGGAGCCGTTGCTACGTTCGGCCTCGTAAGGCCCTTGCTGGGCCCCGGGACCACCTCAACGCGATTCGTGATGATGGCATGTGTTTTTCGGACGTGGGTTCACGTTAAGCCCGAACTCCCATGAAAAAGACAATCGCAAGGCGCGACGAGGTGGGTCGAGCGCGGGCCCGAACGCGAGCGACACCGAGCGGAAGGGACCTACCGATGAGACTCGGGATGAACAACATCGGAAGATGGGGGGGGGGTGCAGATGGGAAGCGGAGGAGGGAGGAGGGAATAGGCAGCATGGGAAGGAGGATGATGCATGAGGATTAGGGGGAGGAGGTGTCGCAGGCAATGCAGGAGGAGGGGGAGGAGGAGAAGAGGAGGGGAGGAGGAGGAGGAGGAGGAGGAGGAGGAGGAGGAGGGGAGAGAAGGAGGAGGAGGAGGAGGAGAGGTGGAGGCAGTGAGGGGAGGAGGAGGAGGAGGAGGAGGAGGAGGAGGAGGGGGGAGGAGGGGAGGGAGGAGAGGAGGAGGAGGAGGAGGAGGGAAAGCAGGAGTGAGAGCAGGAGCCGCGGCGGACGCCTCTGCGTCACAGCGGCCAAGCGACGCGAGCGCTGGCTTGAGCGCTCGCGCCCGCCGGAGCGCGACGGCCGCCGCAGCCCAGCCCCGGGAGCAGGATCCCGCGGGCGGCCTCGGAGAGCGGCGGATCGCACCGTCTCGGATGTGGACAGACCTCCTACCCTGACACGTCGATTAAGGAGTTGGCCGTGTTCGGTTCGCGAGAGGGCGTCGCGGCCGTAATTTTGCGGGTCCAGGTCCGTCGGTTTCGGTCCCAGGCCGTTTTGCACTAAGGGGAGGTTGACTAAAGGGAGGTTTGTCCACCGCCGACCGTCGTCACAACGGGAAGTATTTTTTGAAGTGCCGACGGGTACACCAACCGCAGGGTTTCGAAGGAGAAAAAACAAGTGATTAGCAGGAAGCCCACCAGTCTGCTCGTCAGTGGCCCTGCCATAGACCGTGACTGCCAGTATGCTCTCTAGCCCACATGCACTTCGGAGGGGGATCGGTGGGATACCAAAAGAGGGTATCAAAGTACAGATGCGACAATGCATGGGACATCTCTCGGAAAGACCGAGAAGTGAACCGAGCTGGAGGGGAACACGGCTGTCAAACAGTAGATAAGCAGCCCCCCAGCAACAGTTTGGGGTCACGGGCCTTCCGTCCCTCCCTGCTATCCTCTTTTTGAGGTCGTGTCGTCGTCCCCTCCCCCCCTGGCTTGTGCGCTCTGCTAAGCCCGTCCCCTCCCCCTAGGGTAAGCGGAAGGGCCAGCAGCCGCTCCTCCCGCAGTGACACGCAGTGACTCGTGATGTAAGGTAGCGAGCCTCTCTTACGGGGCCACGTCGGAGCTCGGTCCTTGAGCTACGTGGTATGTCCTCTGCCGGCCCTTGTGGGAAGGCAGGGAGATAGCACAACCAATCGCAGGGGATGTTGACAGAAGTGCGGAAGACAAGTAGGTGTTCTGACGTTGCACCCCCTGTTTATGCGGATGTCATTGTCCTTGTCCTCCTCCTCCTCCTCCGCCTCCTCCTCCTCGTTCTCGTGGGCAGGCCTCCTCAGAGAGCGGCTGGGCTTCCCCCCTGGGGTTGGGAGTCCCCAGACCAGGTGGTGAGATATCAGATGGCGACCTGGAGTCCCCACAGTGTCACCGCTGGGCTCTGGGACACGGGGTCGCCGCCAGGTCCTTGTGACCCTTGGCGCCGCCAGCCTCGCCAAAGACCCCTCGAGTCCCCAAATCGCTTGGTGACACCAAGTCTCAGGAGGAAAAAAAACACTCAGACACATTTCGTCGTCGATGCACCAGAAAAGATGGGAAAATATAGGAAGTGTGGGGGGGAAACAACCCAGAAAATACGGGAAGATATGGGGAATCCTTTTGTCTTGTGTGTATTTACTTGTGTGTCCCAGGCCCCTTCAAAGTCGCCCGAAACTCACCGCTGGGTGTTGTCACCACCATTGTTGGGGACTGCCAGTGGGAGACGCCTGTGGGTGGTCCCAGGGATGGAGCCGGCGTAGCATACATGGAGCCGAGTGGATTCACGCGGCGCGGCACCGATATCGACGAGACGCGGCCGCGGAGCGCACGCTTCTTCGTGACGGCGTGCCGTGCAGTCGGATCGCGGGTTTTGTGCCAGGGCTGGACCTGAACGCTGTTTTTCTGGACTTCGGATGGCGTTTTTGCAGGAAGGTGCGGAAAAGTCAATAGAGCGAACAAAACGAACACAAAGCGAAGCACAACGTTTAGATCCAGCCCTGCTCTGTGCAGCCAAGACGCTGGAGCAAGGACCACTCTCGTCTCGGGAGGGGCCTTGGGTCGCTCCTCAGGTCTAGGCTTAGCTCGGGCATGTCCCCATAGAGGCGGATCGTTGTGCGAAACTTTACAAATAGTCAAGAAGAGTTGCAACACAATCAAAAGTCGTCCCCTGACTATTATGGACAATGTTTGAATGTTCCTCCTGTAAAGGGACGCTCCCGACTTAAGTGCAGGCCGCGGACGCTATTCGTGGCCGAGGGTCGCCTTGGCCAGAGAAGCGTCTGCTTCCACTGCTCAGCCTTCCTGGTGCTAGCGTTCAGTCGGGCCTGTCCCTCTACAGGAGTAGATCTCAAAACCAGTGAACAGTCGGGGGGGCGACTTTCCGAGCACTGTCTTGCAATGTTCTTATGTGTTTGACTATGTTCGGTGTGTCGTCCAGAACCCGCCTGTACAGTCAACGCGCCTAGTAAGGACGCGCGCCTTCCTCTAGTGTACCCTTGAGTCCTTGTCTCTGCAGCCCGTCCTTCGCCGTTTTCACTGGCCGCCCCCCGCCCCCCAAAAATCCAACTTCGGCCTCCAAGGGTCTTGCGTCCTCACCTCGCGTCCTTACTATCCGTTTTGGCTGTCGGAGGAAATCCCGGACCCGATGCCAGCACGAGGGCTGGTTTCCTGGGGGAGGCGGGCTGGCCTCCGCCCCGGCCTGGCGCCTTGCCCCGCGGCCAGGAAGCCTTCGGCCTCCGAGTGCGAGGGTGTGGCCCGAAGGAGGCACACGACCACCTCCTCCTCCTCCTCCTCCTCCTCCTCCTCCTGCTCCTCCTCCTCCCCCTCCTCCTCCCCCTCCTCCTGGATTCCCTTGGGGGATCATCCGTTAAAATTGTAACGATACAGAGAAGATTGACTTCTCCCCCCCCTCCTCCTCCTCCTCCTCCTCCTCCTCCTCCTCCTCCTCCAATTCCTCTTCCTCTTCCACGTTCATCAAAACATCGGGTGCCAACAACTGGCCCGGGTGGAGGGCAGGGGGGGGGCTCTTCTGCTCCCGTATCTTTGCGTGTGCGCGCTCGCGCGCGAGGTCAGCGTGGTGCGCCGCGCACCCGCCAGAGCCAAAGTGTCCGCACGCTCCCCGCGCAGCAAGCCGGGCGTGCGAGCTCCCGCGCAAGACGGGATTGGGGGCGATCCCCCCGTGGCCTTTGCTACAAAGCGCCAGCACCATTGTCGCGCCTCCCTCCTACTACCACATATCCATCAAGTCGGCGACGATTCGTCAGTTCTGATCAGGAACGCGCTGACTTCGTTTGGGGCTCGATTCATAGCAAAGCGGAGGGCCCCGCGTTGGGTCCCCAATCGGGGCGCTCAGCTGGGACTGCGGGCACTGAGCCCGCAGAGCGGGAGCATGGCGAGTACCCCAGAAGGGGAACACCTGCATGCCAATGAATCATGCCGTGGCGACGCTGCGGCCTCTTGGGAGCCTCCTGGGGCGTCTTGGGGGCCTCCTGGGAGGCCTCTTGAGGCCCCTCGGTGCCTCCAGGTGGTCTCTTGGGGGTCTCTAGGGGTCTCGTGCTTGGGGCCTCTTGGGGCTTCCTGGGGCGGCAGGTTCGAAATGTCGGCCCGTGCTCCCCCTCTGTGGCCCCTCTCGGGGCCTCATTAGGGAGCCCTCTGGGGCCGTCTCTTGGCCCCGTGGGCAGTCTTGGGGCGATTTTGGGGGCCTCTTGGGGGCCATCTTCGGGCGATCTTTGGGACCTCTTACGCCGTCTTGGGGCGTCGGGAGCTCGAGCGCCCTTCAAACACCTGGGGGAACTCCATGATGTTTGCATCAGTTAGTCCTCTTGGAGGTCCTCTTGAAGCCCTCTTGAGGCGTCTTGGCGGCCTCTTGGGTCATCGTGGCCCATCTTGAAGCCGTCCTGGGCTGTTTGGGGCCCATGTTAGGGATACCTGGGCCCGCCTGGACCTGTCTTGGACCATCTCGAGCCGTATTGGTACCCCCAAATGGGCCCTCGAGCGATTTTCGGGGTGCCGCAGCGCTTCGCGCGCTGCGCCCCCCTACAAATCTTCCTCTGGGCTCCGAAGCAGTCCGCTATGATCATGGCAGGCCTTCCAGCCTGCGCCCCCCCCCCCCGACAAACCTTCCTTCGGGCTCCGACGTAGTCCGCTATGCTCACAGCAGGCCCTCCAGTCTGCCCGTCCTGCCTGGAGCCTTCCAGCCTTCTGCGCTGCTGCCCCCCGGCACAGCTGGGGCCTGACGGGGGGGGGGGCCGCCGCACGGAGAGCCCACAGGGCGGGAGGGGAGCCGCGGCGGCCCCCCCGTGCGACGAGAACCTCGCCCGCGGGCGTCGCCCGGGGCGTGCCTCGATGCCGCCTGGGGGCAGCTGGAGCTCCGGGGCTCTGGCGGGCCCCTCTTGTTTGGGCCCTCCTCGGCCGCATGGAGCCTCGCCGGAGCCGAGGAGGCGGAGGAGGAGGAGGAGGAGGAGGAGGAGGAGGAGGAGGAGAAGAAGCAGGAGGAGGAGGAGGAGGAGAAGGAGGCGGAGGAGGAGGATCAGGAGAAGGAGCAGGAGGAGGAGGAGGAGCAGGAGGAGGAGGAGGAGGAGGAGGAGGAGGCGGCGGAGGAGGGGGAGGAGGAGGAACACGCCCAGGCAGCTCGCGATCTGGACGGCCGGCCTTCTCTCGCCTCGGTGGGCTCCGGGTGCGCGCGCGCGCCAGGAGGGGGCGCCCCCGCACGCGCCGCGGGCGCCGCGCCGCGCGGCCTCGGGCCCTGGCCCCGCCGGTGCGGCGCGGGTGCTGAGCGCTGGCTTGAGCGCTCCTGCCCGCGCCGCCGTTTTTTGTTGTCGTGGGGTTCTCGGTCCTGGAGACGAAACTTAGGTCGGGCCTGTCCCCCTACAGGGGGATTTTCGACGAAAGATAAAAGATACCCCCCTTAAAGGTATAAAAAACTAAAAATCCCCCTGGAGGGGGACAGGCCCGACTTAAGACTAAGCTGTTGTTGATGCCCCCTGCCCGGTAAACATGGTATTATTTCTTCGATTCGGAGCCTGAGAGACGGGGGTCCATGCAGGCGGGGGTTAGCCGTGGCACCGGAGCCTGCAGGATCCTGCGAAGGCCCCCTCTGGCTGGCCCGGGTCAGCGAGCCGCTCGTGGCCGCGAGGCGGCCGCGCCTATTGGCTGACCCGGGTTTGCGAAGTCCTGCGCTGCAGCTTGTTTTTCCTGCATTGCAGTTTTTTGATTTCCTGCTGGCCTGGGTCTGATTGTCCCGGGTTAGCAGATCCCCGATCCATTGAAGTGTTTCTCCAAGGGTTGAAAGCGAGGGTCACCAAGCTTCGATGTTGGGCCCCGAACCACAAGAGCAGCAACAACGGCTCCCGCCGAATATTTCCTCAAGACTTATTCCCAAATCGCGCTCTCGCGCGGGATTTCGTCACAACTTTCGCAGGAATCGTGCTCTCGCGTGGGACCGCCTCGCTATTTATTCAGACGCCGCGCCCTCGACACTCCTGTCACGCTCTCGCTGTGGATTTCTTGACGCTTTATTTGGGAGATGCGCTATCGCTCGAGACTTCCTCGCGACTCATGCAGGACGCAAGCCTCAGCAACCTGCCTGCTCGACCTGGCCGCCTCGGCCCGCCTTCCCGACCCGCCTGTCAGTGTCTACACGCCCGATGTGCCCGTCTGGTTCTGCCACGTGTTTTCTGCTCCTATCCCCCCTCCTGCTACTCTCTTGTGCTCCATCATCCTCCCTCCCCCTTGTCCCTTCCTTCCATCCGTCCTCTCTTCCTCTGCCCTATGGGCTGCAAGAAAAATACACGTTGCAAGTAAGAACGATATATATATATATACACACACCCCAAAGGGGGTACGACCGAAGGCGAAGAGGGAGGGTGTCGCGGTTTGGGTAGATACACCTTGAATGGCCCGCGAGCAGATAAGAGCTACTTAACTTGATAGTTGTTGATTGTGGTGTTGGTGTTGGTGTTGTTAGTGGTTGTGGTGGTGTTGTTGTTGGTGTTGTTGGTGTTGCTGTTATTGTTGTCGTTGTTGGTGGGGGTGGTGTTGTTGTCGTTGCTGTTGTTGCTGTTGTTGTTGGTGTTGCTGTCGATGTTGTTGTTGTCGGTGGTGGTGTTGTTGTTGGTGTTGGTGTTGGCTTTGGTGCTGGTGGTGTGGTTGTTGTGGTTGTTGTTGTTGTTGTTGTTGTTGTTGTTGTTGTTGTCCGTAAGGGCTTCGCCCCCTGCCGCCGGCCCCCTCTCTCGGAGAATGGGCCATGGAAGAGCTAAGTCATGAGGCCTTGGCGCTGTCGTGAAGCAGTATCGAAACTTCATGCGAAGCCGATTCGCAATCAGCAAAACCAACTGATCACAAGAGGGGTTACCACACCTGGCGATTGGTAAGACGTGTATGGTTTACGGGCTTGGTTACCACACCTTGCGATTAAAGGGCCGAGGGAGTTCTCGCAGTTTGGGTTACCACGCCTTGCGATGGATGTGCGTGAAGGGTGGCACCGAATTTCAGAAATGTGGCAAATCCCCCTGTGTTTTTGGACCCTGACCCCGCGGATCTGCGTGAGGGGTGGCACCGAATTTCAGAAATGTGGCAAATCCCATGTGTTTTTGGACCCTGACCCCGCGGATCTGCGTGAGGGGTGGCACCGAATTTCAGAAATGTGGCAAATCCCATGTGTTTTTGGACCCTGACCCCGCGGATCTGCGTGAGGGGTGGCACCGAATTTCAGAAATGTGGCAAATCCCTGTGTTTTTGGACCCTGACCCCGCGGATCTGCGTGAGGGGTGGCACCGAATTTCAGAAATGTGGCAAATCCCCTGTGTTTTTGGACCCTGACCCCGCGGATCTGCGTGAGGGGTGGCACCGAATTTCAGAAATGTGGCAAATCCCTTGTGTTTTTGGACCCTGACCCCGCGGATCTGCGTGAGGGGTGGCACCGAATTTCAGAAATGTGGCAAATCCCTTGTGTTTTTGGACCCTGACCCCGCGGATCTGCGTGAGGGGTGGCACCGAATTTCAGAAATGTGGCAAATCCCTTGTGTTTTTGGACCCTGACCCCGCGGATCTGCGTGAGGGGTGGCACCGAATTTCAGAAATGTGGCAAATCCCTTGTGTTTTTGGACCCTGACCCCGCGGATCTGCGTGAGGGGTGGCACCACCGAATTTCAGAAATGTAGCAAATCCCTCCCCTGTGTTTTTGGACCCTGACCCCGCCGATCTGTGTGAGGGGTGTCGATTTCGAGCCCCCCCAGCAATTCAGACAACGCGCCCAGGAGGTGCTAAATATCCCGTTTGGGCCTCCCCCCCCCTCGCGCGGTCAATCAACTAGTTACAGTAACCAGCAAGAAGCAGAACTGTAACACTGGAAACTACAAGCTACAACTGGTACAGGAAACTGCGAATCCCGCGCCTACAGCCTGGTGGCCCCACAAGGGGGCCGGCGGATTGTTGTTGTTAGTCGAGCATGTCCCTCTACAGGAGGAATGTACAACTATTGTTTAGCACACAGCCTGGTGACTATGTTTCGTGTTCTTTGTGTGACTATGTTTAACTATCCTTGACATGCCATTGTTCTTCCAACGTCATGTTCGACCTAACGACATGCCCGACCCAATATGTTCAAGAGCGTTCGGGAACGCTCTTAGAGCGTTCCGGAACGCTCTGAGAGCGCGGTGCCCGAGACCTCCTCCAGAGCCGCCAAATCTCTGAGCTTGCCGATCTATACACAACCGATGTTACCCTCGTCCTGGCTTCGTCCTACATTCAACCCGCCCAACAAGGGTGGGCATCCTTCCCAAGGGTACCCTGACATCCTTGCCCCTTCCGCCCATCCTTGGCCACTTTCGCTGGCCCCGCCCCGCTCGAAGAGCTTCGAAATGGCCTCCCAAGGTGCCTGCATCCCTATCGTGCGTTCTTATGACACGGGTCGGCTGTGCAGGGGTTCGGGTGGGGGGACGCGTCGCCCATGCATCGCCCGACAGCCCAGCCCGCTCTGGGGCGCGCAGAGCTGCCATCGGCGGAGGAGGAGGAGGAGGAGGAGGAAGAGGAGGAGGAGGAGGAGGAGGAGGAGGAGGAGGAGGAGGAAAAGGAGGAGGAGGAGGAGGGGGGGAGGGGAAAATAGAGGAGAAAGAGGAGGAGGAGGAGGAGGAGGAGGAGGAGGAGGAGGAGGAGGAGGAGGGTGGTGGGGGGGGAGGAGGGGAGGAGGAGGGAGGAGGAGGAGGAGGAGGAGAAGTGAGGAGGAGCAGGAAGCATGAGGAGAGGAGGAGGAGGAGAGAGGGGACGGATGAGGAGGAGGAGTAGGGGAAGGAGGAGGAGGAGGAGGAGGAGGAGGAGGAGGAGGTCGGGGAGGGGGGCATCCCAGTCCCCCCAGATCCCCCGCCCTACCCGTGGCAGTGGCGGTGGACAAGTGGCCCAACACCTGCCGCTGTGGCGACGAGCACTCCGAGGGGAGGGGGGGGCTCCGGAGGGGCCTCGGAGATGCGGGCCTGCGTCTCGGGCCTTCGTCGGGAAAGGGCCGCCGGCAGACCGAGGCGCAGCGGATGTATCGCTGTGCACGAGCATCCAGCCTTGAGTCGGGCATGCCCCTCAAAAGGAGGAATGTTCAAACATAGTCCAAAACTAGTCTGGGGACGGCTATTCTAAGGTGTCTTGCTATGTTTATTCCTATGTTATGCGTCTTAGCATGTTTGTTATCATTATTCATATTCTTGTGATTGTCATTATTCGTCTTACTCGTTGTATCATTATTCTTATTACTTGTTCATTCGTATTCGTATTATTCGTATTATTAACAATCTTATTACTGACATTTTCAATTTTATTCGTTGTGTGGACTTTTAAAATTATTCCAAAATCCGCCTGTAGGAGGCCATGCCCAACCTAGCTCTAGCCTCTGGGTTCTAATCCAGATCCACTGCGCCCCCGGTTTCCGGGGAAGGGAGCCCGAAACTTCACGACGCAGTTGATGGGGATGCACATCTTGCCCGCCAGAGGATGCCCAGAGGTGCGCCGCAGCTGCGCGGGAGTGGGGCCAGCGCACGGCGCCGAGAGCGAGACCTGGGGGGAGCCCCGCATCTCGCCGATGCATTGGCGCTGCGGCTCGACGTGAAGCCCGAGTCCCTCCACGCGGACGGCGCTGATTCGGGCGATCGCAACCATGGACCAGGGGGACATGGATCAGCGACGGGTCCCGTTTCCATGGGAGATTGCGGATTGCCGCCACCGAGCGAGGCGGCACCAGCCGCATTGTGGCGAGGGCACCTCCCCCGATCCATGGATTTGGCGGCCGCGCGCCAAATCCATGTTTGCGCGCCCCCGACTGATGTGTCGCCCACGTCGCCGATGCGTCGCCGGTGCATCGGCGATGCACTGGCGATGCGTCGAGGTCCTGCAACCCCGATCTACCCGGACCTCCGATACTCGTTTGGGGGACCTTTCTGGGGCCCACCTAATGGATCTGTTTGCCTCCAGTTCGACTCCAGTTCGACTCAAGTTCGACTCAGGTGCGACTCAGGTTCGACTCGAGTTCGACTCAGGTTCGACTCGAGTCGACGGACGTTCGACGCAGCTTCGACGCACGAGTGGAGCGAGTGGCTCCAGGAGGGTCCCCAGAACGAGCAGCCAACGGACGCTGTCCAGGAGACCTCTACAGATGAGATCGACCTGGGTCCGACCGTACATCCTCCTCAGGCACCGGATCTCAGAGTCTCGATGCATCCTCACCCGAAGTTGTCCTCGTCCTGGCTTCGTCCTGTTTGCTCGGGGGCCGTCCCACCTCTGGCCCCGTATCCCATCCCCCCCTCCGCTCGCTCGACGGGACGGGTCCGACCAGGATCGGTCTGGCACCCAGACATCCGACGATGTGATTTTTCCCCCGCGCGGCCCCAGGGGTCCCGATCCTCTTCCAGGGGTGGGGGGGTAGTTGTTGGATCACGAACCACTGTGTGGCTGCGTGGGGGGCCCGATGTCCAACCAGGATCGGTCTGGTACCCAGACATCTCACGATGTGACTTTTCCCCCGCGCGGCCCCAGGGGTCCTGATCTGGTTCGGGGGGGGGGTAGTTGATGGATCTTGGAGCATTATTTGACTGCGCGGGGGGGGGGTCCAAGGACGGGATCCCGAGGCCGGGGAGCAAGGAAGAACGCCCAGGCAGAACTTGTAGCAATCGTTCTCTCATCCACTGTTGCCCTCGCCCCCCCCCCCCCGAACCAATAGTGGGGACTATTGGATACCCCACCCCACCGTCTTGTTTCTACCTCCGCCCCCCCCTCTTAGCCCCCCGTCCCCTCCGCCTCGGTCTCCTGTCCTCACCGTCGGAAGGGGGTCCCCCCCCTCCGCGGAGTAGATCTTGGCTGTTTCTGGCGCCTGTTTCCAGCAGGTGGAGTCTGAGTCTCCCCCCAGAAGACGCACTGCTGCACGCAGTCGCATTGAGCAGCGGTCCGGAGCCAGACCTCCCCCCCCAGTGCATCCCCCCCCCTTTCCGCCCAGTGCCGAAGCGCCGAAGAAGAAAACGCTCACCAACAGTCGTCGGAGATCCAGGAGGAGGAGGAGGAGGAGGAGGAGGAGGAGGAGGAGGAGGAGGAGGAGGAGGAGATGGAGGAGATGCAGGAGATGGAGGAGATCTGGGCACTTGTGCCGTCGGCGCCCGCCTTGTAGTTCCAGCCACGGCCGCAGCCCGGTGCCGATGGGGTGTTCTCCCTCCCACGGCGGAGCGTGCTCGGCCATATGGGCGCCGCGCGCAGGGCGTGAGGCCGCGCGCGGGCGCTTCGAGGCGCGCCGTTGTCGCCGCGGAAAGGGAGCGCCGCCCAGAG